>JAGKTI010039984.1:0-10478 GCA_018397915.1 Birgus latro
TATATATATATTATTTTGTATAAGAATAGGGCATAGGTCTCATTTCAGTGGATGAAAACAGTGGAAAAATCTGGGGAAGATTTACTTAGCGCACAGCAGCTGAGCAGACGACACGAGAGGGTAATGGAGAGGAAGTAGAGAGGGGATTCTAGAATGGGGGAAAATGGCTAAATTGTCAACAATGGATGGAAGTACTGATGACATTAGCAGATCTGACTATTGCTGGACATTGGCAGAGCTGATAGATGATACAAGTCACCACCTGAAAGCCCGGGGGAAATAAAAATAACACAGAGTCACTCAAGTGACGCCCCGTGGTATGATCTATTGCACCTGACCGTCATGAAAGTGACAACCCGCGGTTAAAATTAACTTAACAAAAGTTCAAGAAAAATGTTCACAAAGTGGCATTCCAAATATGAAAGCTAATAACAAATTTAGGATATTGTGTTGCCATTTCAGTCCAACTAGGTCTAATAAATTCTGATATAACAAGGCTATCATACTGCTATACTTCATTATGTAAATTACTTTTCTCTTTGTAAGATATAAAAAATTCATAATGGATCTCTGGGCCACAATTTCAAAGCAGAAAGAAAACAAATAAAACTATAGGTTTTATAGTTAAGTCAAGGATGCAGCTTTCTCATATGTATGGTTTCCCTTACTAAATGAACCTAACATCAACGAGACCGAACCGAGGCATAATCTGATCCAACCTGGGCATGCTTCAACCTACCGTAATTTAAGTTTGGTCAGCTTAACTCGGGTTTAATACTACCAGCATTCAGTAAGGTTTAGGAACTTTGTCCAAATGCATGAAACAGCAAATCCAACAAAACAATATATGAGGGCAATGATAATACAGTAGAACTTCACTAACCTGGATCAAAGGGGGAGTAGCCCGATCTGCTAAAAGTGAATATCCGTTATATCCAATATCCCCTTCCCCCCCGAGGCAGGACATCAAGCACATTTGAAATTGGTACAACAGAGTATTCTAGTACTAAAAATGAAAACTATACCTATTTTACGTTAACTTGGGCCATAATTTAGCCCTTTTGCAGTTTACTTCACATCCTTGTCATTGTATTTCTATATGAAACCCATGTATTGCATCCCACTGAACAGGCAGGGTTCATTACAGTCAACGGAAGGCCGGTGGCTTCGTAGTGTCTGTTAAATCTGACACCCAGTCTATTGAAGTACGTTAAATCAAGGTTTTACTGTAATGTACTGTAACATGAAGTACGTTAAATTAAGGTTTCACTGTAATGTACTGTAACAAGAAACAATCACAAACGTGACATACCCCCCTATGAAAACTCGCTACCGCCACTTCAAATAAGTTGTATCAAATCTTGGAACGAGGACTGTCTTGGAGCTCAAATGGCTGATGTAGAATAATTTAATCATGACACAAGCAAAACAAGTGCTTGGCTAAAACTACAGTACATGTATATATCGAACAGTTCAGGTGGCAAGATTTAACTCAGCTTTGTGGCAGCTTCATTAAAAATGACGAAAAGAAATATGTTAGTGCCAGGTTTTCAAAATTCAGGCTTTGTTTTTGGGGAAATACTGGTAAAACAACAAGAGCACTGTATTCTCCGTTGATATAATTGTTACAAAGCTTTTCAAGACTTCAACAGCATATGATGGTATTTTGCTACACAGGTTCTCATATCAACAGAGAAAAATCATGGTTATTTAACACACACTCAGAAGCAGACAAGCAGTTAACGGTGGTGGCCTTTAACAGTAGGCAGCTTCACAAGTCCTCCATTGGAGCACTAAATTACCCACTAAATCAACAGGTGCCACAATTTGGTTATATGGTTACCACCCACCACAGTATAGTTTCCTGGTGTACAGGAAACCATTTGGCTTGCCACTCAGAGTAGAGTCAGCTGTAGACAGAAGGAAGAGGAAAGAATGGAGGAAAGAAAGACAGTGGAGGAAGGAAGGAAGGAAAGAAGGGAGAAAGAGAGGAAAGGGCAGGCACCCGAGAACAGCACTACATCAAGTGAGTGGATGCTGAGCTCCCCCACCTACCACTACAGTAATACAGGAAAAATATTAATCTATCTATCTATTGCCAGACACCTTAATCCCGTACAGGGTGGCGACAAACAAATCTCCTCCATGCTGCTCTGTCCCCCGCCATTTCTCTGCCCTGCTCCCAGCTCACACACCCCTCTCTCATATACCTCTCCACTCCATCCCTCCATCTCATCCTCAGCCTCCCCCTCCCTCTCCCCCCTCCAACTCACTCACATACACTCTCCTTATCAGTCTCTCACTCTCCATCCTCTCCACACGCCCAAACCACCTCAATGTGTTTCTCCTAACGCTTCCTATCACATCCACACCACAACGCTCCTTACTTCCTCATTTGTCAGTCTGTCTCTCCACGTGACTCCACATGCTCCTCTCAAATAACTCATTTCCACTGCTCTCACTCTTGACTTCTGACCCTCCAACAGGGTCCAATACTGTAATTAATGATAATAATACCAGTAATAATAATAAATAATAACAATTACAGTTCAAAACTCTCAAATCCGAAAAGCATGGTTTCAAAAGTGTTATGGCAGTGAAATCCTTTATAAAGGGGAAATGTACTCCACATAAAAATAAAGCCTACAGTACCATGAACAGTACATGCAATAACCTTGTACAGGTATACCTCGACATCCGGTACCCCAGTTTAATGATGGGGGTAGAAATACCACCATACTCCACCTAACAATGGCCAAACTTGGGATTTATTTTTTTTATTTTTTCCCCAGCGATTTTGATATTTTAAACTACAATTTTGTGATTAGGTTGATTTAAAAACTGTTTTTAGACTTAGATTACCGGTAATCTGCTTTAGCCATAGGTGGGGTGAACATTGTCAGTTTGGGGTACAGTTTACTAAGCTTTTCTTTTTCCTGACATATTTGATGATTATCAGGTTTTATTTAAGTTAGTTTTACTGAGTTATTTACAAGTGTTAGGCTTAGGTTAACTTCTTTTACAGATGCTAGGCCATTTAGACTGGCTTTAAACTTGTTTTGGGGCTCATTTGGGTGGGTTTCAAAGTTGGCTGGGTAGGAAACCCAATGCTTTTTTGAAAAACACATCCCGTTACTATACATGTATACATGTTAAACCTGCCCCGATATACGATACCCCCACCTAACGATGGGTTTTTACCTAACCAATTCCATCATTATACTGGGATATACCTGTATTGGTAATATATCTGTTGTTACACTTGTCCATAAATAAGCCTGTCTTCAAATAAGCACTGATTGTGAGAGGCATAGGATATAACTTCCTCCTGTTGAATGAAAAAATACATTTTGAAAATGGAGGTTTTTGGAAACAGGTTGTTCAGATTTGGGAGGCTGTACTGTAATAATAGTAGAAACAATCTGTATGGGTTTAATTATTAAAGTATTTCCGCTGTCTAAATTTTCACCATGTAGCCGCCTTGGCTGAGTGGATTAGAGCGCCCTGCTCTGGCCGAAGGGTCAGAGGTTCAAATCCACCCAAGGGTCATTGGTAGACATTTGGATGGGCATCCGGTTATAAAGTGCTGCACACTCTAAACCTAAGTCCTCTACTCAGTGGCAGCACCTTAGCCCTCAGTGTAAAAAGTCAAACGGTCACCCCTTTTGGGATTATTGCGCCTAGCTATAGAAGGATAGGTAAATTTGCTGTTCAAGACAACACCTCTTTGGAGGATGAAATTACATTTTTCCGACAGTCTTCATTGTTTCAGATGAGTATTACCTTCATTCCTACCAGAAATCAGTATTTTCTCAGACACTGTGTCAACCCCTCATCATTCTTAAAACTCCTCTAAAGTGGGGAGAGCTTCGAAGATCTGGAAAAATTAAGGACTAAATAAATAGAAAATAAGAGAAACTCCGAGTAGGAATGTAGCTGAAAATTCGTCCGAAACGAAAACCATCAGAAGAACATAATTCCATCTTTACCCAAAATCACATGAGCAAAATTAAATTAACCAACCCAAAAATTATGCAACCTAACCAAACGAAACAAGAGATGTCCGAAGTGCAATAATACCTGTATACTGTATAGATCAACAGAACTTACTCTTCCAAAGGATAATACATATGGCAGTAGAAAAATGCAAACAAAATTTTAGTTTGGACAGTCATGCCTCTTCGTTCGGTTAAATTCCTAAGATCAGTTAGATTATTGTGAGAGTTTTAGTTTTGGTAGACCAGGTTAGTTTGAAAAGGCCATCAGAATAACCTTGACTGTCCAAACCTACAAATTTGTCACCAATCACTTATGATCACCTGTATATTTGTGGGTACAATGTCAGAATAGGAACGGCGTTTCCACACTGTAGGGGTGTCAGAGGTGTCTGGTGTGTGCACTTCACCTGTCACAGCGAACGACAGCCGCTTATTTACCCTCGTTCTTGATTCACTGCCCTTCAAAATCGACCTTCTCCTATCGTCCCTGTTCATCGTGACTAAATTCCCGGTTGGAACAATGTAGCTTCTCGAGAGATTCTTCGTCTGTTTATTTGAAAGACTGTGGCGGAAAAGGCAACACTCGGCAACTAAAACTACTCGGCGACAGTCTGTCTGTACGGCCTTCTTCTGTGAGCTTATTTGTAGTTTTCACCACATGAATCGTTGTAAAATAATGATGTCAAAGATCCTACCTTCTTACAATGAACAAAAATCAGATAAAATGAACAAGGATATTGCCGAAACATCCATTACACCGCACAAAACCATAAACATTTGAATCGATAAGGCGAAACTACAAGCTCAGTACTGAAGTACTCTCATCGTCACAATAACGCATCGATACTTTAATGCTTTGAAATTTGTTCTGTACCAGACTTTCTTTCCCTTACACTTTTTAAGGGGACTTAAGTCACATACGTTAGCGTTTTGCCTTTCCCCGCCAATTTTAAAATGTTCTGCTGTCATTAAGGAAAAGGAACAACTTCAAATGACTTAACTGTTTCTATTACTCACTGAATACATCATAAAACTTTTTTCTTACACAGCATATCAGTATGGCTGTAAAAAAAAAAAAAAAAAAAAATCCTGTTTACATTCTTAAAGGTACTGTATATCAGTCAAGAAAACTGCTAAATAATACCTCATTTTAACATAATTCATAAAAATTATCCTGGTTTACATTCTTAAAGGTACTGTATATCAGTCAAGAAAATTGCTAAATAATAACACCTCATTTTAACATAATTCATATCATTAAATGAGGCAGAAATAAATACACTATACAGTGCTGTACTTCTCTATTAGAAAACATAGCTGCTCTCATGATTTCTGCATCTATGCCCAATAAAATTCAAAGATATGACTACGCAACAGATACAATGTATACATTTTAGGAGGCAACAAGGCCCGAGGTGAGAGCTGTACGCCCATGGATCTTCATATTCGGTCACCGACCCATGTACTGTTCTAATAGTGACAACGACGACTGTACCAAAGTCAACTGTCGCACCAGGGTTGGGCTTCCAGTCCTTCATACGTTAGTATACTTTTCTTTACTCCTATGATAAAATACAGGGTTCCCACCCTCTGGTCAGCAAAAACTTCCCTGACTTTTCCCTGACTCTTCAAGGAATTTTGACAAAATTCCTGGTATAATTTCATACTTTGCTAAGTAAATTTTCAAGTGTAATTATACACTTTTTTTTTTTTTAATGTGGCCTCCAAGTACTCTTGAGCAAATTTTTACATCTATAGTGGTTTACTCCACACTGAACCTGCTAGCCACTGTTTAAGTATTCCTTAACATTTTAAATAAGGAATACATTTGAGTAAATGATTTACTCATATGTCCCTGAAAGTAGAAAAAAAAAAGTATTATCAAAGAAGTGCAGAGAAACTTGAAGAGAACCAAGCCAACCTACACTGAGATACTAGAAGGCATTTAGAATGGCTTCCATAATCTCAAATTATACCAGCTCTGGAGGCAAGGGGTACCAAACCCTTTCAGCCTAACATCCTCTTTGATATTTTTGATGGGTAACATGACTAAAAGATTCAAAATTGATTAGTAAAAATAACCCTGATTTGTTCATTACTGAGGAGTGAAGCTGCCATAGCCATTCAGTTTACAATTAATCTTAACTTGTACACATGGAACAAAATAATAAAAAATGCATCTTTGCATAAACCTCAATTTTCAACAAAAATTTCTCTGACTCTTCCATTATATTTTTAAAAATTACAAAATTCCCTGACTTTTCCCTGACTGGAATTTTTTTCTCAGTTTTCCAGGTTTTCCAGAGGCGGTGGGAATCCTGTAAAAAATATATGATGATACATTTGGATATGGACATTTGCTTGTAAGCCCATTCCAGTTGTCCAAGCTATAAGCTCAAAACAGATGTGGCACCACACAATGCAGACTGTTCTATAATATACTTGGGATATCTCACAGAATCGATGCAGTGACACTTATATGGGTGTTTTCAAGACATTTCACTGTGCTTAACAAAAGTGTAGACTATTGTTTGTGGTAGATCCATGGGGAGTTCCACCTCAACAATGGAAACTTTTTTTTTTTTCTTCACCAGATCAAAGAGGTTAAGAGAACAATCTACTAATCTGACCAACACTGCAGGTATGCCTTGGAGGAGCTACTGGATACCTATGGCGTGGACCTGGCTATCTGGGCACATGAGCATTCCTACGAGAGGCTGTGGCCCATGTACAACTACACAGTGCTTAACGGCTCTACTACTCAACCCTATTCTAACCCAAGGTGAGGCACAAGGGAGATGAATCAAGTGTGGATGTGATTCTATGACAAACACAAGTAAAATTTTGCAAAGTACAACTGTATATTGCAGATTTTTTAATGGAATCTGTGATCCACATACAACTAACTTAACCCTACACCAATCCAAGGTATGACATGGAGAAGGAGTTGAACAGATGTGATCAACTACAGCAAAGAGTACAGTACAGTGAGATTCAGTGTAGTGTGGCTATTTATTTTTTTCTTTTTAGTTGGTGTGCTGCTGGCTTTATTAATTAACCCCTTGTGCTGAATGACACATACAACCATAATAAAAGTATTGTATAAATAAACAACTTTCACATATACAGCCTTGATATTATTGTGTGGTCTGACATACAACCAGCCATGCTACGAAAATAACTATTTTTCTCTTACACACGTGGTGCTTGAAGCTCTCAGGTCCAATATCCTATGGCCTGTGCACTACAGAGTTGAGTCACAGAGGTAGCCTAAGGTTTCTCTATCATGTAAACACTATCAGTACCAGAGGCATTACTTAGTCTCCTATCCTTTACAGTTCATGACTACAGTAGCCCGGACTCAGGCCTTTGTGCTCTGAAGGGGGTGAAATATGAGGAACAAACTGAGATTGGCAGATACCATTTTCCGTTTCCCTTCTTTACTGTTTACCACTTTTGCATCGTCATCAGGGGACCCGTACACGTCATCACAGGATCAGCCGGATGCAAGGAAAGGCACGACTCCTTCATGCCCAACCCACCCGAATGGTCTGCTGCACACTCTACTGACTACGGCTACACCAGGATGAGTGTCTACAACAACACACATTTGTACTGGGAGCAGGTATCAGATGATAAGGTGGGTACAGCAAGTCCTCATTACACACTACCTTTCTAACACCCCTCTTTGTTTTTTCTTCTAATGCTCTCAGGTTCCTACACTCATTCTCATCTAATAACATAATCAGGCATTAGCTCATATAAATCACAATACTCTGAGTCAGTTTGGCCATGTGGAGAGGACAGGAAATGAGAAAAGTTATTATGAGAGTATATTGTATGTGCGTGAGGGAAGGGAGGGGGAGACCTAGGATGAGATGGACAGATGGGAGGGTGAGTTGGAGAATGGCCAGCCTGACAGTGGATGACAGGGTGACATGGTGGCAATTAGTTTGTGGCCACACATTCTGGGATTAATGGATTTGGCTACTAACAAACAGATTTCTGATTTTTTAAATAATGCTCACAGGCTCCTATACTAATCATCATTCATTCAATCATCATATACCGGTAATCGTGTGTTGCCCCATGAGTAACATAGGAGCCCAGGACAATGCAAGTTGGTCCTGACATTGAAGATGAAAGTGACCAGCCTCACTCATCCCTGTGTGGCATTATGTGAGCAATAAGCCCCAACCACTCCTTGGATATAAACCTGCACAGGCTCAGACTGGAGCACCTTAATTACCCATAAACCACCAGACACAATAATTTGGTTACATGGTTACCATCCAGCACAGTAAATGGTTTCCTGGGTTCCAAGAAAACACTTGGCTTGTCACTCAGTGTATAGACCATAAGGCAGCACTACACTCAGTGAGTGGATGATGGGTACCCCCACAAGCCCATATTCTCAGCTAATATCATTTGGAATTAGCTCAAATAAAATACAGTACAGTACTGCAATTGAGCTCTCCTAGAAATGAAAAGGTTAATGGTGCCACTTTTATAACATATATGGTTCTGTGATTCAATCTCATTAAATAAAATCATTTGCATTAGCCAGAGGGAATACTGAGAGTTGTCCAGATCATGAGAAGGCTAAGCGTGAAGAAGAGAGTATTCCACCAATGTGCCAATCACATATTACCACGTCTAAAGTGTAAGGGCTTAAGGACAGACTACCTTGGTCTACAATAATGTTAAAGAGTATGTAATCAGCACTCTCCAGTTACATGGGAAAATCTGACAAGTTTTGTGTGTGCCTGTCAAAATGGATGAATCCTATATCTAACAATATAATAAAAATCTAACATGTTTCTTCATTGCTTCTCAGAATGGAACATCTCTCTCCACTAATATACAAAAAATCTAACAATTTTCTTTTATAGCTCATCCCCCTCCAGTAATCTAACATGTTCTTCTGTATCCCTTGAAATGCACCAACCCTCTCTAGTAACACAGCTAACAAAAATCCAACATGTTTCTTGTCCTCTCCAGCAACTTAATAAAAATCAAACATGTCTCTTGTATGCTCCTCAGAACGGAATGGTGGTGGACAGCGTATGGGTGATAAGGGAGGAACATGTGCCATATGCCCAGCTTCGAGGATAACTAACACTGCAGATACACACTGCTTTTAATCCAATGAAGTATCTTTCTCTATTCTGCTCTTATTACCACCAGATTATTTTATGCAATTTAGGACAGACTTATAGCACCTGTAGTAATGGGGTTAGTGAAGGCTACATCTAACAGTCTAACATCTTAACTTTGCAAACTCTCTTGAAAGCTGAATACGAACATCTGCTAGTAGCTACAGTGCAATGTACATAATCGGAGCAGAGGATCTTGAATTTGGCTCTCTTTTGTATTGTTTTTACTTTTTCTAGGAAGGAACAGTATGCGGTCCCTGGCCTTTGGTTCCTTCTTCCTTGCATAAAAAAAAAAATAAATAAATAAACTCTGCAATCCTTCCCCCATAAATAAACTCTGCAATCCTTCCCCCATATAAACTTTACTATCCTTCCCCATATAAACACTACTATCCTACCCCTAACATCCAAATATATTACCATCCTCCCCCTAACATCCAGATATACAGCTATCTTTCCCCTAACATCCATATAAACAATGCTATCTTTCCCCTAACATCCAGATACATTGCTATCCTTCCTCTAACATCCATATAATCACTCCTATAAAAGGCTAGCTAAACAACTGAATGGGATTTCTTTATTATATTATTGTACACATATATATGCAGTATAACTTGTAGTATTATAGTTGCTAATTTAGGTCTAATACCTGTATATCACTGTATCCCTTGAGTATCATAATAATATATACATTATGTTTGGAAATTTTTGTAGACGGAATGCGCTCTCACACACACACTAGAAATACAGGTTTGTGAGTCAGCATGTCTTTCCACTACAGGCTAGTCACCAATGATCAACAGCTGACCTGTTATTATTAGCCTTATGTCTTTCCATTAAGGACTAGTGACCAATGATAAATAGCTTACCAGTTATTATTTGCATCTGGAATGCTTAGTGTTGTGCTCATGAATTATAGGGCAGTAGTCAGAATTTTTACCTCAGTATGACATCACAATCTAAGGGTTATTAATAACTAATCCTCTGACCACTAAGAGTTTTCCTTCAGCTGAATAATATCGAAAAGACTAACCAAAATAATGTATAATAATGATAATTCTTAGGAGAAAATTGACAGGAAAAGGGTTACCTACATTTTAATAAATAATGTATAATAATGATAATTCTTAGGAGAAAATTGACAGGAAAAGGGTTACCTACATTTTAATATCTTAATGCTGTGTGATATTACATACATGACAGTATTGTGTATACAGTATTTTTTCAGCACTGTAGTCTGTACTCATATGGGCAAATATGAGAATGATGAAATAAAATTTTCATTAATGAAGCAGGAATGTATTTACCCCTCCAATATGAT
>JAGKTI010039985.1:0-10478 GCA_018397915.1 Birgus latro
TTCTTCCTATGCGATTTCATTTGCATGTTACTACTTAACATTCTTTTTCATGTTGACTTATCTCTCAGTGACAGATATATAGGGTACTGTGGAGCAATATGCATAATAAATAGCTGAAGGAGTGGTGTTACGAAATCTCCAAAGCCTCTTAGAATGAACCCATTAACCCCAAGTCTGTTTCTTCTTCCTCTTCCTCCTCCTCTTCCGCGCACTGGTTCCCGCAGGCCCCACGGGATTCATCTGATATCGACTCCTGTTACTGACTGTCTGAAAATAATAATGCTTCGAGACCACAGTCCCAACTTTCCCCCCGACACACAAAGCCAACTTTTCTGAACACAGGTATGACAAGTTTGTGAGACACCAGCCAGGAGCAGGTCACTCGAGGGCTCCTGAGTGAACTACCGTAGAGTATCTGTTTTTCCAGCACGAGTGGAAACGATAAATACCCGGGAAACAACGCTATGTGGTGTTTGGCTGGCTCTGGCTGGATCCTGAGGTGGAATGCATGGTTGTTGGTTAGTCAGTCTCCATTCATCATTAAGTACATTCTTTAAAAAATCCTGTAATTCAAAGTATATTACTCGTTTTAGTGTAGTGACTTTTAATGCAGCCACGCTGTGACGCCATATATATTAGAACACTTGCTTTGTGGCATTCATGTTGCGATTCACTGTGTTTAGTGAAAAGAAAGATTTAATTCATCGTCAAACCAGTGTCAGCAGATAATCAAGTCCCATCTTCACAGAGTGTATCAAGTATACTAGTCACATAGAGTTTGTAACAAAGTTCCGAACTGTGATTTTTTTTTTAAATAAAACTTTGCACAAGCAGCCATTAGGATCAGAAGCAGACAGTTCGAGTTTGGTTTAGATTTACTTCCTTTGAGGGGGTATTTTGACCTTCACCTGTTCATGAAATATTGGTGGTAAAGTGCATAGAGTTTTCAAATCAATGAGCATATGGTGGGGAAGCCCCTACGCCTCTGCAAGGCTAATGGCTTGTTATACTTGACCTGCACCCCCGCCGACCATCAGTTTGGCTTGTCCTCTCCACTCCACTCCACACACAAAACTGTATTTAGCCCTCCCCTTTTCACCACCGCATCGAATCTCTAAAAGAAATGTAACTAAACCTTCCCATCGCCAATGTCGCCTCTTATATTACGCCCATGTTCGCAGGGTTTACTCATTCTGCCCCATTCCACCACCAACCACATTTTAGTCCCTCCCATCTATTCCTTTCCACCAACCCCACCCATTTTTCCTCCAGCCTCCCAGTCTGCTATAATGTGTTAAATAAAGCATCTCTGACACAAAAAAATTACTGTATTTTCTCTATTTTATTATTCTGACTTAGCGTTAATACCCTTCCCCCTTTCCAATGCATATATATTTCACGGTTCTCCTACTACCCTTGCAATTTCGTTCACTCCCTACTGTACTCATATTTCTTATCGCAATAGTCTGGTGGGGCTACGCGGCTTCCAAGAACCTCCTTGTAAGCAATTTAATTTACATATCACTCCTTCACTCTTCAATTTCTGCTTTCACACTCACCTTTGGCCATGATGTTGGCGAGCGCACGAATCATTAATCAACTTATTTAGAACGGCTACCTTGAATCCCTAATGAGCTCCTTACCTACCTGGCGAACCTGACATTGTGGGAGATTGTTTTTGGTTGAGATGTAAATAAATCATTCTCGCAGTGTCATACGAGTGGTTTCTCAGGCAACGTTTCTCAGACAACCCAGCTTCAACGTTTTCAGAGTTCAGTGGAATTTTCACTTAGACTGCAGCTGCCACTTTTTCTTTAATGGATGTCAAATGAATGTTACCAAGAAAACTTGCGGAAAACCGATCATGTGATATTACTTTTGGTAATTTCTTCACGCCAGGTACTGTGGATTTCGGGCACTCAAATCCACCCACATACCCCCTCCACCACCCACATCCAAGCACATCCTTCCACTTCCTAAGCCCACACCCCAAACCCCACATTCCCCACACACACCCACACACGCACATGTCCGCATCCCACACACCCACACCCCACATCCCACATCACCCCCCCCCACACACACATGTCCGCATCCCACACACCCACACCCCACACACACACACACCCGTCCACATCCCACACACCCACATACCACACACACATCCACGTACTACGCTCATACATCCGCATTCCATACGCACACATCCACATCCCACACTAACATGCTCCATTCCCCTCCACCCACACCCGCAGCCTCTCGTGCTACTCAGCTAACACCAGTTCTTAATTCCGAGGCACGCCGCAACTACCGCTGCTCATTTACCCGTCTCTCAGTAACACCACACATCCAGCTAACACCAGTTCTTAATTCCGAGGCACGCCGCAACTACCGCTGCTCATTTACCCGTCTCTCAGTAACACCACACATCCTCCCTCTACATTCACACCTCACACCCTTCACCAACATCCAGACCTGCGTACACTCTGACCTGACAGTCATCCCAAGACAGACACCACAGTTACACCTACACTCGGATATCACATTTATTTGTACACTCAGGCCTCACTCAGATCTCTCATTTACACCCACAAACACCACATACTCTTTCTTTTTACACTCACACTTTACACTACACCCAGGTATACAGTTTAGCAACACTGACAGTAAATTTATCCTCTCACTCAAAATTCCTTACTTTCTCCGTACACCCAGAATTCATTCCTTTCCCACTATTCATAGAGAGAGGGAGAGAGAAATGCACCTACATTT
Source organism: Birgus latro (assembly GCA_018397915.1). Classification (NCBI taxonomy): domain Eukaryota; kingdom Metazoa; phylum Arthropoda; class Malacostraca; order Decapoda; family Coenobitidae; genus Birgus; species Birgus latro. The sequence goes on from JAGKTI010039985.1 coordinate 2,773, forward strand.
GAGAGAGAGATGCATCTACACTCGAGCTATACCCAGACTTACAACCCTTTCCTATATATACACAGTTTACCCAAACTCACACATCATCATGACAATTCTGCATTAGTGGAGATAACTTTTAATACTTCCTTGAGCTCGTGAGTTCCTTCAGGCGGCACCCATTAAAAAGTCCGTTCCCGTAGTAAAGAGGATTAAAGGATCATCATACACCACGTTCCGGCATTTCAAAACACCCCATAAACGTGCACCCCATGTGTACAAGAAGATTTAACGCTACAACAAGCCCTTCCTTTACGTACAGACTCCAAAGATCTTTCACTGCTTTCTGCCGTGTCCCTCAACTCTCTCGTCTCCTGTTTCTTGACTTATCTTCCCTTTCCTCTTCCGACTCTATTTTCTCCCATTATGGGCCTTTTTCCTTGTGTGCTCTCCTCCCCTCTCCCTCTTCCCCTCCTCTCTTTTCACCATTCTTCTTTCCTCCTCCCCCCTCTCCCCTCTCTCTCCTCTCCTCTCCTCTCTCTTCCCTCCCTTTTCCTTTCCTACCTTCACCTTCTCGCATTCTCTCCCTTCTCTCCTCTTCTCTTTTGTTTATCTCCAGATTCTTTACCCCAGACACCAATTCCTCTCCCCAGGCACCACTTACACCAGACGGCCCTTACTCATCCCCACACCACTTACTTGCTCCAGACATCACATACTCACCCCAAAACACCATTATCTCTCCCCTAACACCACTTACTCACCCCAAACACTACTTACTCACCCCAGACACCACTTACTCAATCCATACACTACCTACTCACCCCAGACATCTCTTACTCACCCCAGACGCTAGTTACTCATCCCAAACACCACTTACTCCCCTGAGACGCTACCTACTCATCCCAGACATCACTAACTCGCCTCAAACACTACTTACTCACTCCAAACACCACTTGCTCACCCCAGACACCATCATTTCAGCACCTGGCTAACTTAGCGTTTATTCTGAGGTGTTCATTAGTCTTAAGAACGGCGCGTGCATCTTTTTGTTTTGCGTTGTTGTTGTTGTTGGTGGTGGTGATGGTGGTAGTGGTGGTGATGGTGGTGGTGATGGTGATTGTCGTGGTGGTGGTGGTGATCTTAATGGTGTTGTTGTTGTTGTTGGTGGTGGTGGTGGTGTGTTGGTTTTGGTGGTGGTGATGGTGTTGTTGTTGTTGTTGTTGTTGGTGGTGGTGGTGGTAATGTTGTTGTTGTTCGTGGTGGTGGTGGTGGTGGTGTGGTGGTTTTGGTGGTGGTGATGGTGGTGTTGTTGTTGTTGTTGTTGGTGGTGGTGGTGGTGGTTGTGTTGCTGAAGTAATAGGACACTTTGGTCCGTACTCTCGTCGGGTAAGGAGGCTCTCTACACCTCATCCTTAGCGATTTGTTTTTGGATATGGCTGGTTAATATCCTTTTGCACTTGTCTGTGCAAAATATGGCGATATGAGAGTGATCTCTTTAACACGGGATAGGACATTAATGCCTGATTAGCAAAACAAGTCACTTATTAAAAGGTGTTAGGTAACTTTAATCAAAGAGAATACAGACCTTTGTTTTGACAGTTACCCTATACGACGCAGATGAGCGGTCGACGAAATTGCTTGCTTTTGTTATACGAATATAAGCAATACGTTATATGCATCTATAACATTCATATAATACCCTCTATATCCCCATCATTCCGTATTTCACAGCTTCGCAAAATTAAAATGCGTTCTCACTCGAAGTTTTTAGAGTCAGGGGGGAAAAAATCACTGGAGCGGTGATGGTCGCTAATAGCCTTCGCCCTGTATAATGAGGCAATTTGCAAGAAAGTCACAAGGCATCCAGCCATCTAGAAAAAAGAGCCAGGTCGTAAAGAAGACTGAAAAATCCCCGACACAAGTTCAGTGGCCCTGTGATTAAACACCGGCTGACTTATGGCTGACTTTATTGCCTTGCCGTTAATGCAGTCCCTCTCCTTTCTTCCTCCACCCTCCACCAGTGCTTCAAACGTGGAGGGGCAGGAGGGGAGGGAGGGAGGGCGCTGGGCTGAGTGACTCTTCCTCTGAACCTATTAACCACTTCAACATGATGGCGTAGGATTTTCTTAATTCCTGCTGCCACCAGACGATTTTCCTCAGCTTAGTAATGGAGTGTCCTCGTAATGAAGGGTTTAGTGTAATTTATATATAACCCATCAAGTTAAAAAGTCATGCAGACATATTAAATCGCGTCTGCGGATAACAAGAACAAATATACAGTAAAAGGTGCCCTCGACCTGAAGGGGTTAATTGCGATCTCTCTCAGTCTGAAGAGAACTGTTGGGCGATAGCAAGAGGAATATAAATTTAGCAAAAGCAATATAAATTTAGCAAGAGCGGTATAAACTTGATATTCCCGTGCTGAAGAGGCAAAGCAGTGTTGACGGTCCCACACCAGACCCTCTTAGCGTCGACCATGTAAGAGAGAGAGAGAGAGAGAGAGAGAGAGATCTGACAGAAGAGAGGAGGGCGCAAATGGGATCCCGGATTTTTTCTCTGTTCCACCCGGGCGCTTTGTTTTACTTCCCCCAGGTCGCCGGCAGTTTNGGGGGCGGGGGGGGGGGGGAGAGAGAGAGAGAGAGAGAGAGAGAGAGAGAGAGAGAGAGATCTGACAGAAGAGAGGAGGGCGCAAATGGGATCCCGGATTTTTTCTCTGTTCCACCCGGGCGCTTTGTTTTACTTCCCCCAGGTCGCCGGCAGTTTTTTTTTTTTCCTCTCATCATTAAGTGGATGTGCTGTTTGAACTAGGCCGGGCACGAGACGCAGGTAATAGCCCAGACGCTGTTTTTGTCGATTTCTTGCCGGATTATGAAGTGCCGGGTTTAAATCTCTTGTTTTTGATGATATATTCGTTTTTTTGGTTTTTGTTATTGCTCTCTCCGGACGGTTTTGTTCAGCTCGAGAGACTAGTGAAATACATGATTCGTTAGTCAGGTCAAATACAAGAGTAGAATTGCTCTGGGACCTGCGGCGAGGCTCTTATTTCAAACAGTTAGCTGTAGAAAGTAATTAGCCTTAACAGGGAGATCTTCTATGTCTCAGTGGGCATTAATACCACTTTTATGTCTCCAAAGGCCTCCTTTTAACAAATCCGCCAGAATAATATTAAGAAGAAGAACGCTGACCACTCAATGACCTTCTGGCAATCGCCGCAGGTAAAAATATCACATTCTTCGTCCGATATCGAACTAAGAAGAGATACTCAAAAATATCCAAGAAAGGGCGACTAACATGAACGCCATCTAAATGGTTATTTTTACGCCCGCGACTCGGGAAGCGAGAGCGGGTATTCTGTATTGATTGGTGTGTGTGTGTGTGTGTGTGTGTGAACAAAATAAACATTTTCATCGGACTTTAATCAAACTTGAAGTAAGGGTTGGTTGAGGGTCAGTCAGTGAGGAAACCTTTTCGTTTTTTAGAACAATAATTCAGAGGTTTAGGTTACGGGGCTAGGTTCAACGTTGACCTACCAAACTTATCTTAAACAGCTTTCTCCAGTTTAGACCATCCTGAGGGAAATGATTGGCGGTAAGACAAGAATGAAATTATTCAGTTTTGAGAACAGTGTAAGGTCAAAGTCACATAGCAAAGTCAAAGTTAGACCTGTGGATAGGTTTTTTAACGAAATGACCAGTTTTTATCCTATCATAACCATACCTGATGGAAGCGTTAAGGGTCAGTCGCAGAATAAATCTACTGCATTTGAGAACAATAGGTCAAAGGTGAAGGCTACAGGGCGAGTTCAGCTTAATTTTTTTCCGATTTCTACCGAACTTTGTGGAGAGGTTGACGATAAGGCACGACTGAAAAGATATGACTATATCTTGAATAAACTCTTGTGGCGATAGACTGAGTGAAAAATACTTGATAGGGCTAAAGAAGCAAAAGGCCGGGGAGGCGAGAAAAACGCTATGGAAGCCAAGAGCAATGCTACATGAAGGAGGGATGCTGATGGGGTGTAGGCGTAAAAAGCTCCGCTACAGAGTGCCCTATCCCATTACGACGGGCACGCAACACCCCTCTGCCTATACACACACACCCTTTTTCTTCTCTTTTTACATCGCCTTATTCCCAGTCGGGGTGGACCTCTCTTGTGCGTTTCCATCTTCTTTTGTCAGCCCTGTCATCCTCCCACATACCCTGTTCTCTCATATATTTCGTCACGCATTTTCTTCGTCCCACTCTCCATCTCCTTCTATCCATACATATCCTCCCTTCTTTTCTTTCAATCTCCCTAATGCAAGAGGGATAGTGACTGGCCTCTCACGGTCCGTCACCTACACTTCGGGTCAGTTCTGGAGCTGTCATCCTAGGTCTGTCATCCCCTCCGCCTGACCTATAGTTATTTTTAGTGCAATGTGTCTAGACATCTCGAAATGGACGTATCTTTGTTTTCTTTCTGGTCTGTTCAACTTTCTAGGGATTGAACAACTTTTTCTGGGCTTTAGTCTGTTGCTCTTTCAATTCACACTAATAAAGGAGTATGTTATGGTATATCCGGCTGTCCATTGGCGGATTAGGGGGTGTGGTGGTGTATAGGGTGATCCTGTGCCGAATACGGTTGTGCTGTGTTGTATATAGTGGTGCTGTGGCGTATCCGGTTGCTCCGTGTTGTATAGGATGGTGCTGTGGCGTGTATTTATGTACTGTGCTGAATAGGGTGGCGCTTTATCGTATGCGGATATGTTGTGTTGGATATGATGGTGCTGTGGCGTATACGGTTGTGCTGTGTTGTATAGGGTCGTGGTGTGCTGCATGCGGATGTGCTATGATGCGTACGGTGGTGCTGTGGCGTATACATTTTTGCTTCAAAGTATGCGGTTGTGCTGTGGCGTAGATGAGCGTATAGCTGGGTATATGGTAGTGCTGGGGAGTATGCTGATATGCTGTTACGAGGGCGAGGGTGCTGTGGTTTAAAAATGGGATAAATAAGGTTGTGCTGTGTGCTGTGGGACGTGAGGTTGCGCTGTGGTGGGTGGAATGAGAGGTATTTGAGAAAGAATAATTAGGGACACGGCAGGACGAGCAAGAGTAATGTGGGAGGACTGTACGTGGGCGAGACCACAAAAGGAGATAAACAGTGTGTGTGTGTGTGTGTGTGTGTGTGTGAGAGAGAGAGAGAGAGAGAGAGAGAGAGAGAGAGAGAGAGACTAATATGAAAGTAATAAGCACAAATCATGAGCTGGCAGTTTGTGTGAAAAAAGTTTAACAATTTACTGAAACCTAAAAATAAGAGAAGGAATCAACTGGGGAAAAAATCAAAGAAAGACGACTAATAGGAGAAAAAACATAAATCCTGAGCCAATATGGGGTAAATAAAATCACCATCAACGAATTTAGACAAAGCTGTAAACCCTTTCAGTACAGTGACGGGCTCTGTATTTTTGTATTTCTGATTCTGTATTATTATCGCCAGGCTTTTCCATTCGTCTTATTAGAAATTTTTGTTATAGCTTGTTTGTTTTCATGTGAGAGAACTGAGCAACTCCCACTACCTGAACACTATTTCGAGGCCGCATGAAATTTTACCTTTAGCTAAGCGGTAAGAATGAGTCTCCTTGGTTACAAGTCAAATTCAGCCTCCAATCTGACTCCACTTACTCATCAACCGAGCTGAAAGGGTGTTTCGTCATGCTAAAACAAAAGCACTATAGTGGAGAGATTAAGAAAAAGAATCGCTATCCAAAAATCAAAAAAGAAAAATTTAACAGGAGAAAATAGGCTATAAATCGGGAAATGTGTGTGGAAACCAAACCAGCCATTCAGCGATACATACGCCGCGTCACTGATATTATCCACCCTGGCGCTATTCACTACAGTCTGTTAATTAACTTTACAGCTGCCCATGCGAGTAATGACCATGGAATTACTCTGGAACTTTTCCCGACACTCTCTGCAACATGACCAACGTTCATTTTGCTTAGGTCGTATTACCAATTAGTATTCAGTCAGCACCAATGATCCCAGGCACTGTTTATTAGAATTTGCATGAGGTGGTAAAGTTTGTTGATTAGTAAAGGATCCAGTGTGCCCATCTGCTCTTGCTGCATGACTCTTGTGCGCCACTTTACAGGGATTGTAGTATGAAGATTGGACTGCTCATCTCTGCCACTGTCTTGGTCTGTGTTTCCCTTTGCCTATGAACTCCAGTCTTTTGATTCGAAGTTATGTCCTAGCAAAATAATAATAATAACAACAACAGTAATAATAATAATAATAATAATAATAATAATAATAATAATAATAATAATAAAGCAGGGATAGCTACTATATACCTGGCATTTCAAGACAGAAGTAATACCAGTAGTAGCATTAGTAGTAGTAGTAGTAGTAGTAGTAGAAATAATAATAGTAGTAGTCGAAGTTGTGGTCGCAGTCGCAATAGTAATCGTAGTAGAGGTGGTAGTAGTAGTAGTAATAGGAAGAGGAGGAGGAGGAGGAAGAAGAAGAAGAAGAAGAAGAGGAGGAGGAGGAGGAGGAGGAGGAAGAAGAAGAAGAAGAAGAAGAAGAAGAAGAGAAAGAAAAAGAAGAAGAAGAGGAGGAGGAGAAGAGGAGGAAGAGTAGGAGTTGTAATCCAGGATCATCTAAATGTAAACCCAGTAGACTGCAGATCTAAGGTACTCTTCTGGCGCCCATCACCTCGTTTCGGGGTATAGGGAGGGGATTGAGGGACGTTTGTATATCCAGGCAGCTCCACCACTCACTCATATTGGTGCCACCACACGAAGGCGTCCCTCTCCAGCACCAATAAGAGTACAATAACGCTATGAAGAACAGTGAAAATGTTAAGAAAGTGAGAAGTGTAAAGATTAGGACAAATGAGAAGTGGAAAGGGGAAGAGAAAGTAAAGTGAGAAGTGAGAACAAGAAGGAAATGGGAGAAAATTGACGGGAGAGAGAGAAAGAGAGAGAGAGAGAGAAACGGAGACGGCAAATGAGACTGAGACAGACAGGAAAACAGAGAGAGATTATGTCAGACTGAGAGTGAGTCGGTATGAGAGTCAGAGTGAAAGTAAGTGAGAGTGAAATAGACAGAGACATGAGGGGACAGGAGGGAAGCAGGAAAAGAGGGAAGGGAGCCAGCGAGGAAGGGAATTAGGAGGGTGAGAAACGAGTTAGGAGAGACAGTGATGCCGGAGGGACTGGACAGGGATAAACTGGCAGTGGAGGGGGACGGAAGGCTCAGCAAGGAAGCACCGACATGAGGGACGCGGCTTAGCTATATTACAGGAAGGGGAAATTAACGCTTTCAGAACGAGGACATGTTTATTTCGTCATGCCCTGTCGTTTGACGCTGTCGAGGGGCCTACGAGTGGTGACTCTGTGCACCCTGGGTGGGGTAGTTGTGGCGTCCACCCATGAGCGAATGCTCCTCGTATTCATGAGCGAATGCTCCTCGTATTCCCTGCACCTCGCCGTGGGAAGGAAGGACCCTGGTCTGACCCTGGCGAGACACTATATTTCACAAGGGATGCAGGATCCATGCATGGTATGTGAATTGTTTTGTACCTGTAGGATGAAGCTACACAGGCAGTTGCTTACCTGTGGTCGGTGGGTCTGCTCAACCAAACAGACTGGGTTAAGTAATAGCAAAATGTGTCATTTTAACATTTTTTCGTCATGTCACATTGCTTATAAGGAGAATTTCAGCATTTTTTTTTTTCA
>JAGKTI010039987.1:0-10478 GCA_018397915.1 Birgus latro
GAAGGATAAGGATAGTAAAGTAAGAAGGCTCCCCCCGCCTCCAAACCCTCCAGTTAAAACTGGCAAGAAAAAGTGAGAAAAAACACCATGCAGCATGGAAAATTGACATGGAAATTTCATAGGAAAGACTGAAAAGGAAAAACTACATTCTATAATACATTTTCTATAAACTACCGGTATGAATAACCTGAAAGAGAAAATAGTAAAGTACAATAAATAATCGGATAAATTAATAACGCATGACACTACGTATGGGTACGCTGAGTTAACGGGGCGTCTGCGGACACAGAATGGAAATTGCACAGTGCACAGTGTGGATGTTCAATCTGACTTCAGGAGTGTCATTGACGTAAATAATCTGTTACACTCTTCCCTTATATTACGACCCACAACGTGTTATACCCAGGTCCCCAAATGTACTACTGGGTGAACAGGTAGAGAGAGAGAAAAAAAAAAAAAAACTGAGACTCTGTAGACATAACAATGTGAATACGGTAATCCCGTGGTCTCAGTTGGACTCTGTGGGAATCCAAAAGCAACAGATACATGTGAATATAGCTAATAACCCCGTGGTTTCATCTGGACTCTGTGGGAATTCAAAAGTTACATATACACGTAAATATAGCAATCCCATGGTCTCAGTTGGACTCTGCGGGAGGAAACTTAAAACATTATCACCAAAGAATTAAGGTGGGCAGCAGTCAATCAGGCCCCAGCTCCGTTCATTCCACTGAGTCTAGGAACTTTCCCATTCGGGACAAGCACACAAGTCACCTCCTGAAGCAGTGACACCTGGTATGGTACCTTAAAAAAATCCCAATGGTGGTCACACAACTAACAGGGATCCTCAGTGATCCACAGCCCATCACAGGTCGAAAGTATGAGTAGTGACCGTTAACTTAGGGGTATCTGTGCATGTACTAGTCTGTGCATATATTTGCATTTAATAAATTGATCCAGGCTCTAAAAAACAAAATAGAATAAAAATTTATACATACACAAGCATTTTATTCTTGAGTAAACATATTAAGCTGGGGGTTAGACGACAAATATTTATCCAGGCGACCTTTAAAGATTAGTACTATATTACAATTTACTACATATTAGTACTGTATTACAATTTACTACATTGGAGGGCAATTTGTTCCATATATTTACAACTCCGTTGAGGAAGAAATGCTTAGCTTCATGCGACTGGAATCGTTTGCCAATTATTTTATGCCCATTGCCTGTAGCATAATTCGAGTGATCAACTGTGAAGTATTTATCGACATCCATGTTATAATGTCCTTTGAATATTTTGAATACTTGAATTAAATCTCCTCGTATCCTCCGTTTAGTTAGGGTAAGAGATTCAGGGCTTCTAAACTTTCCTCGTACAGTTTATTTCTCAATCTAGGTATCAACTTTGTCATCCTTCACTGCACTCTTTCAAGCTTTTCCATATCCATTTTATAATACGGGGACCAAAACTGAACGCAGTACTCCAAGTGCAGGTGTACTAAGGAATTAAACAAAGTGATGATGATATTATCGGATTTATATTCAAATGTTCTGCCTATGAATCCAACCAATTTATTAGCTTTTTCACTGCGTCTGTACATTGTTTGCTTGGTTTCAAATCGTCTGTTATTATAACTCCTAAGTCTTTTTCGTGGTTTACCCTATCAAGTTGGACATTATTCATGCTATAACTAGCTCTTACATTTTTACAGCCAATGTTTAGCACTTTGCATTTATTAATATCAAAATCCATATGCCAGACTTGGGCCCAGTTAAACAGTTGATCAAGATCTCTCTGAATTGCTTGCCTTTGCAGTGCTGTATCTGCTCTGTTACCTGTTTTAGTATCATCAACAAATTTTGAAATCTTACAACACAGTCCTTTGTCAGTATCATTTACATATATTATGAAAAGAATGGGACCTAACACGGAACCCTGTGGCACTCCTCTTGTAACGTTTATTCGGTCTGACTCTTTTCCATTTATTACAACTCTGTTTTCGTCTGGTGAGCCAATCTTCTACTCAACCGAAAATATTGTCGCTGAAACCATGTGCCTTTAGCTTCTGAAGGAGTCTTTTGTCAAAAGCCTTTTGAAAAACTAGGTAGACCACATCAACAGATTTAGTCTCGTCATACATGTTCAGTATATCGTTAAAAAAGTCCAGCAGATTCGTGAGGCAAGAGCGATTATTACGAAAACCATGTTGCGAATCTCTGATGAGATTGTTTGTTTGTAAGTGTTTCACAATCTTGTCTCTGATAATAGTTTCAAACAATTTGCAAACCACCGATGTTAAACTAATTGGGCGGTAGTTTTCTGGTTGGGCTCTGTTGCCCTTTTTGAATAATGGGGTTAAGTTAGCAGGCCTCCATTCATGTGGCACCTTACTGCTCTTAAGTGATAAGTTGAAAAGTTCAGACAAAGGCTTTGATATTTCATTCTGTAGTTCCTTCAATACACGTGGAGATATTTTGTCCGGTCCTGGTGTTTTATTCTCTTTAAATTTGTTCATTGCAAGCAGTACGTGGTGATCGCTGACTGTGATGTCAGCGATTATGTTGCCCTCTTCAATAGGAATGGGGGAAACAGCAGGAATCGTATGTATATTTTCTGTTGTAAATACTGATGCAAAGAAAATATTAAGAATTCTCGCCATCATACTTTCATCATCAGTGTGCTCTCCATTATCTGTGATTAAGGGACCGATTGTTGGCGTTATTACCTTTTTGCTTATTATGTAACTGAAAATTTCTTTGGGATTTGATTTACTGATACTTGCAATACAAGCCTCAAGGTTTTTCTTATTGCATTTAATGATTTTTTTTGGTTTTTTTTATGCAAGGAAGAAGGAACCAAAGGCCATGGGCCCACATACTGTTTCTTCCAAGAAAAAGCAAAAACAATACAAAAGAGAGCCAAATTAAAGATCCATTCATTTCGAGATGTCTGAACACACTGAGTTTGAAAGACTGGAGATCATAGGAAGTAGGGAATACAGACAGAGGAAGACAGTTCCAGAGTTGACCAATTGCATAAATGAAAGACTGGGAGGAACGGGTAACTTTTGCATCAGAGAGTTGAACAGAAAAGGAATGAGAGTTTGTTGCTAGACGGGTGCTACGTGCCTGTCGTAGAGGTGGAGGGATGAAAGCTGACAGCTCAGAGGAATAGTGACCGTTGAAGCAGCGATAGAAAAGAGATAAAGATGCAACAGTGCGGCGAAGAGACAGAGGTTGAAGGGAATCAGTTAGAGGAGGAGAGTCAATGAGAAGAAAAGCCTTTGACTCCGCCCTGTTGGGAAGAGCTGCATGTGGGAAGCCTCTCCACACATGAGAGTTGTACTCCACACAGGGGCTAATAAAATCCGTGTACAAAGTCAACAACTGTGCAGGAGTAAAGAAAGTTAGGAGAAGGCTTAGCACATCTAATCTCTTGGAAGCAGATTTCACAAGAGATGTAATACGTTCTTTCCAAGATAAATCTCGAGTGAATGAAACCCCAAGCATGTTCAAGGATGATGCAGGACTGAGCTGGGCATTATTAAACATCAGTGGGTAATCCTGAGGAGGACTTTGTCGTGTTGACAAGTGTAATAACTACTTTGTTGCATTAAAAACAACAAGAGTATTCTTACCCCAATCAGAGAAACGAGCCAAGTCAGACATCAGGTGTGCCATAGCCTCGTCCCTTGTTTGTTGAAGTAACTGCTGAGATGGACATTGCCGGAACCGAATGGAAAGGTGAAGGGTAGAATCATCAGCATATGAGTGGATAGGGTTAGATGTACAGCTTAGAAGGTCAGTGATGAATAAAAGGAAGAGAGTTGGTGATAGGACAGAGCCCTGAGGAACACCACTGTTGATAGATCTAGGAGAAGAACGATGGCCGTCTACAACAGCGGCTATAGAACGACCAGAAAGGAAGCTAGAGATGAAGATACAGATAGAAGGATAGAAACCATAGGAGGGCAGTTTGGAAATTAAAGATTTATGCCAGACTCGATCGAAAGCCTTTGAGATGTCAAGTGCAGTGGCAAAGCTTTCGCCAAAGTCCCGAATGGAGGATGACCAGGAGTCTGAAAGGTAGGTGAGAAGATCACCAGTGGAGCATCCCTGACAGAACCTGTACTGACGATCAGAAAGAAGGTTGTGACAGGAAAGATGCTTTAAGATTTTTCTGTTAAGAATTGACTCGAAAAATTTTGAGACACAGAATGTTAAAGCAATCTGACAATAGTTAGAGGGTTGGGAATGGTCACCCTTCTTTGAGACTGGCTGAATGAGAGCAAACTTCCAGCAAGAAGGAATGGTACAAATTGATAGACAAAGGCGAAAGAGTTTACCTAGGCAGGGTGTAAGCACAGAAGCACAGTTTTTGAGGACAACAGGAGGGACTCCATCAGGCTCATATGCCTTGTTAGTATTGAGGCCAGTGATGGCAGAAAATACATCAGCTGAAGAAATTTTAATGTCAGTCATGAGGAAGTCAGAGGGCATCGTATTCATTTTTATAACTTTCACTCTTTGTGGTATTAAAATTTTTATATGGAAGATTTTTTGCTTCCTGACAATGTTTAATGTCGGAGTTCCACCATTTGGGTTTAGAATTTTTGGCAGGCCTTTTGTTGCATATTGGAATACATAATCTGACAGCACTGTCGAGAGTTTCCATAAAAAAAAAAAAAGCCATGCATCATTGATATCTAAAGTTTCGACAATAGGATGCCAGTCACCAGCACCTACAATTTCCTTTAATTTCTTAAAATTTGCTCTCTTAAAGTTGGACACTTCCTCGCAACTGGCCCTGACACTGTCTTCACTGAATTTAATGTTAAATGTAAATATGCAATGATCACTTGTACTAAATTCTTCTCCTACAATAACATTACTCACTATATTTTCTGATGTGGCTAAGACAAGATCTAGGATGTTAGATCCACGTGTCGGGTAATTTACAAATTGATGTAAAGAACTTTCCTGCAAGTTTATATACAGATTTAACCCTGTGTGTGAGGATAGGGCTTCTCCCCATTTTGGAACTGGTAAATTAAAATCACCAAATATTACCGTGCTTTGCATACAAGATATTTTGGCAATTTGATTGTAGATTTCGTTATCGATGTTGAGTGGCTGACCGGGTGGACGATAAATTACCCCAAGGGTGATTTTATGACAAGCTTCATTTCTTAGCTGAATATAAAGTGTCAATGTTTTCAATACATGGCTTGGTAATTATGACTGGATGAAACCCTGATTTAATGTATAACAACACACTGCCCTCTGTTCAGTTTTCCTTTCATTACTGAAAATGTGATAGCCTGGTAACGTAAACTCTACTAGAAAATCTCTCTTTTCAGTATCTAGCAAAGATTCTGTTATACCAATTACATCATAATCTTCGGTAAAGGCAAGGGCCTCTAAATCAGAAAATTTGTTATGCTGACAACGCGCATTTACAAGAATAGCTTTAATGTGTTTTCTTTTCCGATGTTGGGAGCTTCCATTACGTACTGGTTTATCGGATTGTATGACATCTACGTTTGCCTCCTGTGACGCTTGTTTTTTCTCCAGAAAAAACTTACGGCATCACTAAGTAAACAACCGAAACGAACAGAACCAACGGCATTCAAGAGCAGTCCATCATCCGCAAATAGTGTTCGCTGCTCGTAAAACTGGTTCCACGTGTTGATGAACTCAACTCCTTCCTGTAAGCAAAGTGACTTGACTGTATTATTTATACTAAATGCTCTGCTGAAGAAGGCACTCCCGGGTTCGCATGACATCATTGGTACCTGTATGAATGATAACAAGGCTGTTATTTCCCACATTCTCAGAAACGTCATCCACAGCCTCTGTTACATCGTCTACTCCTGCACCTGGGATACAAAAACACTTTCGTTTAGAGGGTTCCCTGCCGCAAAATTCCACCAACTGGCCACGGATGATGGAGTCCCCTACAACCCGCGCCTCGTGGGGCTCTTCCTCTAGCTCTGTGAGAATCTGAAATTTGTTGTATGTGGTTACTGGAATGATGCTCGTTTTTCTAACAAACCTGGCACCATTCCGCACTGGCTGAAACTCATTCTGTACTATGGGGGGAGAAGTAACTACAACAGGAGGAGGATGGTCAGCCTGAACAGCAGTTGGCTGAGCAGTGGGGCTATCATCCACAGTGTGTGCAACGTTGCTCGCAATGAACTCCCCCAGCACATCAACTTTATGGGTTAAGCTGTTAATTTTGTTTGTAGCCTCGGTCAGCTTGTCTTCCAAGCTCTGACGTAGTTTGCACATCCTGCAAACAAAGGAACGGTCCGTATAGAAGGATCCAGTAAAACTACCGGAGCTGGCTGAGCAAATGATGTTCCGCGGCATTTTGAAACTCAAAGTTACTGCAAAGATTTATAAGAGAAACAGAATGAAATATTGCTGATTAGCACCTGGAAGAAATACTGGAACAATAAGCAGTTACTTCTACAAAATCTGGTAGTAAAACAGTCAATTTACATAACGGTTACCAGTGAAGGTTAAAAAAAAAAAGAATCTTACTGGCTAGCAATGTACATGCAGAGTATTTATTAGCAATATACTACTGAGAAAGGAAAGCTAACTGTTACATGGAATGGAGAGATAAAATTATACTACAATCTGGAAAATGATAAAGTCACAACACGGTCATACAATAGACAAACAAGTGTATTATCTCCTGAAAAGTCACAAAATATGACAATACAATTACAGCTTGCCTGTAAAGAAATGAGAGTGATATTTCACTGAAAAAATTTTTTACAAATAGAAAAAAAAAGGCAATAACAGCAAGACATGCCTGGTGTCGAAAATGTAAACAAACGCTGACGTAGTCCCTTGTTTTACTAATTTATCGTTTACCGTGATAAAATAATGGATCACTGGTATAGTAAAGAATCCTGTCTTAATCTCTTAATACTTAAATTGGTTCTGAGACCAAAAAAATAAATACACAAAGTGCAAATTCTTATGGTTTTCCGAGGGTAACTCGTGTGGCGTGATTGTATCTCTATTTTTACTAAATAATGAATAACATCATCATCCTGCTTTCCTTTGCCAGACTTACCTCCACCCTGCCTCTCTCCCCCCTTCTCCTTCCTTCTAGTTGATTTCCCCTCCCCTCTCCTCCCCTATCACCTTCATCCGTTCACCTTTACCCTCCTGCTTCCCCCCTCTTTACTTTCTCACCCTTCCTCCCTCCCCGTCCCCCTTTTCTCCCTCCCTACCCTTCTCTCCCAGACATCTTTTTCTTCCTCCATCATTTCCTTTTCTCCTCCCTTCTCCATCTCTCCTCCCTTCCCCATCTCTCCTCATTTCCCTAACCTCTTCTCCTTCACTTCTCCATCTTCCATTCCCTTTCCCTCCCCCCCTAACTTCCGTCACCCTCTATTGCCTTCCGTACCATCCTCTCTTCTTTTTCACGTTACCTCTACATTCCTCTTTCTCTCTTCTAACCTCTCTGACATCTCCCCCAACTTCTATATTTTTCTCATATCATCCCATCCCGATTCGGCGACAGTTGTCACCTTCGTCAGTGGATCTACAGAGCAAGACTGGGACATACAATTACCGAAAGTAGCTGATATGCAGAGTAACAACACTTTTTTTTTTTTCCCCATCCACACCGGATGTGACCTCACCTGACACTCCCTCCACACTGTTCCCGACCTGAGTGAGGGATAACAAAGAGCGGCAAGAGCCTGGCCACTAATCCTCTCACCACTGGATCTAATTTATACATTCCTTCACTATGGTTAAAATTATGTCTCTCTATACACACAGCTTCTGCTATCCCACGTTTCTCATAATTACTACATTTGTACAAAATTTTGCTAGAGATCCAGTCGATTCTATGGTCTTTTTCGGAAAAGTGAACATGCACTGCGTTATTGTGTTGCCTATTTTACAAGCATACTTGTGTTCCTTAACACGAGTTTCCAAATATCTTCCAGTTTCACCAATATAAACCAAGTCACAAGCTCTTCATGGAATTTTGTTCACCCCTGCAGTTTCGTTTAAAAAACTTTTAACTTTCTTATTAAAGTCTGTGGATAACCTCTTGAGAGGGGATGACACAAGTTTTTCGTAAGTAGCAGCATCACTTAAAGGATGTGCCGAACATTGATGAAAGTTCATTCAAATTAATCCAAAATTACCTTACATTTATGGATTACCAAAGACCCATAACAACAGATTCCCCTCCGCCCTCATCTCACAGTATGGTTCACTTACTTACAAACTTTCAAAATTTCTAGCAAGCAAATTTAGCACATTCTCAAAATCACTTGTTCAAAATTCTACTGATTTTATTCATAAAATTAAGTCCCTCAGTTTCTTCAGTGGTAGGTTCGTTAGTTTTGATGTAGATTCGCGTTTTACATAAGTCCCTATTGAAGATGTAATTAGTTTCATGGAGGAAAAATTACTTGATTGTAACAATGATCTTGGCATGCCACATGATGTCTTTCTCCAACTTATTAGACTACGTGTGCAATGTTATACATTCTTTTTTTGTTGTCAGTTTCTTATGCAAAAGTTTTGTATGAGTATGGGCTCGCCCCTCTCTCCCATTCTTAACAGCCTGTACATGGAATATCTCGAGTCCAACATCCTTACCACCATATCCCCTGAAAATCTAACTTGGTATAGTTTTGCTGATGATGTGATTCCTTTTGGCCAGACATATTCACTAACTTTGACGATTTTCCCACAAAATTAAATGCATTGGTTCCCTCAATTGAATGTAAAATTTTATGGGAAAATTATGGTTCCTTTCCATTTCCAGACGTATTTGAGCACAGGGATGAACAGGGAACATTCAGCTTTTCGGTATACAGGAAACCAACTTCGTGCAGTTTGTATATACATTTTTATTTATATCACCATAGTTCCACTAGAATGTTAGTTATTTCTTCTATGGTTCTTAGGGCACTCAGAATTAGTAGTCCCCAGCATCTGGATACGTAAAATGCTGAGATATGGACAATATTTTTAGATATAAAATATCCCAGTTGGTTTATAAGACCAGCATATTTTAAAGCAAGGAAAGCCATATTGTACCTAGACCAACATCAAAGAGTCAGCAAAATATGCCATACATTACAGTACCATGTACGTCACATCTTAGCCTGGTGAAGTCTGTGAGCCATGATTTGGATGTAAACACTGCGTTTAGATATACATTCACTTTAAGATCAATGTTAGTTAAGAATCAACCTATTAGTAACAAAACTGCATGGGTGTATAAAATTCCATGTTGAGACTGTGACTTGGTTTCTATTGGTGAAACTCGAAGAGATTTGGAAACTCGTATTAAGGAACACAAGTATTCTTGTAAAATAGGCAATACAATAACGTGGTGTATGTTCACTCTTCTGAAAACGACCATAGGATCGACTGGTATTCTTGCAAAATTTTGTACAAATGTAGTAATTAGAGGAAACGTGGGATAGCAGAAGCTGTGTGTATAGAGAGATATAATAATTTTAACCATAGTGAAGGAATGTATAAATTAGATCCAGTAATGGTAGGATTAGTGGCTATGTCCTTGCCGCTCTTTGTTATCCCTCTCTTAGGTCGGGGACAGTGTGGAGGGAGTGTCGGGTGAGGTCACATCCAGTGTGACTGAAAAAAAAAAAATAGTGTTGTTACTCTGGATATAAGTAGCTTCTCAGTAATTGTATGTACCGTTCTTGGTCTGTAGATTCACTCAAGAGGGTGACAGCTGTAGCCGAAACTGTTTGGAAATACAAATTTTATCGTCTGCCATTGTGTGTGTGTGTTTTTTTTTTTGTATTTTCATGTTCACGTTAGCATGACTCTTCAGACGTTATCCCACCCCCTTATTTCCGCACACCCTCCTTCCCCTTCCTTTTTCCCCTTCCTGTCTTTTTTCTTTCTCAATTTCCTTCCTCTCCCATTCCTCACTAAACAACATTCCTCAATTCCCTCCTCCCTAGACATCACCCTTTTTTCATATCATCTCACTCCCTTATTTCCTTCTCCTTTCCCTTCTCGTTCCCTCTCTCCCTCTACCCAGCTCACTCCATGGCGCTGCCTCTACCTTCCCCCCTCCCCCTTTCACTTCCCCCTCTCCCTCTCCTTTTCACTTCCCCTCCCCAACATCATCCCCCTCTCCCGGTCAGGCAGCCCAGGCATCGAGGTTATGCATTTTAAACATCCCAGTTGGTAATACTGAGAGGGGACAGATGCAGTTTTCAAACTTTGTTGTCCCTGTTGCAGGCATGTTCTTTTTTATGTCCTTTAATCTAGAGATATACCGTACTGTTTTGGATTGTTCTTGATACTTCCAAACGATTATATTCACCTTTAGGGGCGATTTTTGTTGGGAAGTGGTTAATGAAGGTATGATTAATAATTCTGTTTTGAAAAGGCCCCCCTTAAACTACATACAGTATAATCGCCTGGGGGTAAAAAAAATACAGTAT
>JAGKTI010039989.1:0-10477 GCA_018397915.1 Birgus latro
TTGTGGTGTGGTTGTGGACATGATAGGAAGCGTTAGGAAAAACATGTTAAGGTGGTCTGGGCATGTGGAGAGGATGGAGAGTGAAAGATTGACGAGGAGAGTGTATGTGAGTGAGGTGGAGGGGGCGAGAGGAAGGGGGAGGCCAAGGATGAGATGGAGGGATGGAGTGGAGAGGTATGTGAGAGAGGGGAGTGTTAGCTGGGAGCGGGGTAGTGAAATGGTGGGGGACAGAGCGACATGGAGGCGATTTGTTTGTGGCCACCCCGTGCGGGATTGAGGCGTCTAGCAATGGATGGATGGATGGACTATTATTAATGAAAGTGTTACTTTGCAGTCTATTACAGTGATTACATTTAAGTTTAGTTAATATAGAGTGAAATAAATACTGGGTACTGTTTAGAATTTACATTAAAGTGTGAACTCAACCACCTCCACCACCTCCGTCTCCAAAACAAAACAAACTGCCGACGAATCTACCGCCTCTAACGAAAGGCAAATTATGTGCACTGAATTCTTTCTTTTTTGTCTTTCTTTATTAATTTATACACTGTATATGCTCCTTTACTTTAGTGTTAGGAAGACAAGTAATAAGTAGTGTTTTTGCAATTTTGGGGGGTGAAAATGCATCTCCAACACACGCTGCCAATGGTCTGTACTGTCTCCGTGAATTATTTTCTACCAATTAACCACTTCAGTACTGTGACGTCTATTTCTACTTCATTTACGCTTCCTCCAGCCGATTTTATGGCACTCAGGACTGGACTCACATACTGATGGGGCTAACAAAGGCTGTACCAACCCCGTGCACTTCCACAGATCCAACCTACACTGAATAAAATTGTCTGGTGGCAGCAAGAACAAAATGAAAATACACCCAGCACTGAAGGGGTTAAAGGTATATTAAATGCACTAAATTGTTTTTTGTCATAACTTATTTATTTATATATGCTTCTTTAATTTAGTGTTGAAAGGACAAGTAATAGGTATTGTCTTAGCAATTTTGGGGGGTGAAAATTCGGCAATTTAGCAATTTCGGGGGGTGAAAATTCGGTAAGACGGAAAATTCGGTAATTCGAGCCAGGGCAGAGCCCCATACAGTTCGGCTTATGAAGGGTTTACTGTATATACAGGTATACCTCAATATATAATACCCCTAGATGAGATACCCTGGCTTAGTGATGGGGGTAGAAATGCCACCATACCCTGCTGGGTGATAGCTGTGCCCCAGTTTAACAGTGGGCCCTCCGATATCGCGTCCACAGGCAATAGGCAAAATTTTTTAATCACACATGTTCTCGTGGCCAGCAGAGCCTCTCCGCCTCCCAGGATGCACAGAAATGCTCGCACAGTCCCCACAGCCATTGCTCACCCAGCGTTCACACATATCATTCTTCTCGCACCGGCCATCTCGGAGTGAGGAACTCTCTTACGCTTGCTCACCCTGAATTGTGCTGCATCACCAACGTTACACAAGCCACTATTGTAGTGCATCTGAGTATGAGCAGTGCCATGAGTAGAGCAATGATAGTAATCATGTGTGGAGTGCGATTTTGTGTGATTTCTGGCTTAAATAAGTGTGGTCATGTCAGGTAATGGTGCTGAACGTGGTGGGGCTAGTGATGGTGCTACTGGAGACCCTAATTGAGATGGTAAGTGGCCTGCTAGTGCTGGTGCTGGTGATGTTCCTGCAAAGCATGTTCATAAAATTGTGTCTCTGGAAATGAAACTAGACATTCTTAAGCGCCACGACAAAGGTGAGGGTGCGTGTGTCTTCGCCTCGGCTCTCCACCTGGCCCAGTCAACTGTCTCCACCATTATCAAGAAAGGGGAGGCCATTAAGGCTGCCGCCAGGCAGGTTGCAACCACATTCACCTCTCGTATCACCCGCCAGAGAGAACCTGCGATGAAGGAGATGGAGCGGATGATCTGCACATGGAAGAAGCACCAGAACAGGAGGAAGGCACCCATGAGTCAGCAATTATTTGCATCAAGGCTCTATCACTATAGGAGGGAATCAAGGTTAGGTGGGATCTTGATGATAACGAGACATTTAAAGCTAGCCCTGCGTGGTTTGACTGCTACAAGATGTGCACTAATCTGCACCACATAAAGATGTATGGTGAGGCAGTGAGTGCGGATATAGTGGCGCTGGCAGCATTTCCTGATCAGCTGAAATGTATCATCGTGGAGGGTGGCAACAGTGTGAAGCAGGAGCTGAATTTTGATGAGACTGGGCTCTTTTGGGAGAGAATGTCCTCAAAGACATTCCTTGCAAGAGACAAAAATCTACGCCAGAGTTCAAGACCTCGAAGGACTGGCTTACACTCCCGCTGAGGGAAACGCCAAGGGGGACCTCAAGTTGAAGCTGCTCCTTGTCCACCACTCAGAGAACTCTAGGGCTCTGGTGGGAAATGTGAAGGAAAATCTTGGGATGATTTCGAAGTTTAACAAGAAGGCCTGCCTGACTTCCGATATCTGTTCAATCTATTTTCACTCCTACCTCTCTTGTGTCCTCAAGAGGTATGCCTCCAGGAAGAATTTAGTGAACAGATTTCTTGTTGTGGTCGACAAAGTGCCTAGCCACCGTCCCGCGATGAATGAGTGGGCAGGCAACACTGAAGTAGTGTTCCTGCCCCCCAACACCACGTCGTTGTTGCAACCCATGGACCAAGGGTGATTGCTACTTTTAAGGCGTATTACCTCACTATGCAACAGTTGGTGAGGGCCTGTGACAGTGACGATAAGACAACAGTGCAAATGTTCTGGAAAGAGTGTATTATACACCACGCCATAGAGAGCATCACTGGAGTATTGAGGGAAGTTAGCCAGCCGACCATGAACAGTGTGTGGCAGAAACTGTGGCCAGAGAGCATCTACTCCTTCACCAGCTTCCCCGAGGGCGTGCAAGCTCTGCTGGTGCAGCATATGCGGCAGGAAATTGTTGAACTGTTGCACGTGGCAGGCTTCGGGAAGGTCAACGAGGAGGACTTGGAGGAGGTCCCGGTAACCCACAGGGAGGAGCTCAGCAATGAGGAGCTCCTCAATATGGAGATTCAGCAGGTGCACCAGGAGGCACAGGAGGAGGAGGAGGTCATCCTTGAAGTGCGAGCCCTCAATATGAGGGAGAAGGTGACCAAGCCGGACGAGATCATCGTGCTTATGGGCACACATGACCCTCCCCCAGGATGAAGCAGGGACACAGCTGATCGGCTGGAGGAGAGGATGAAGGTGTATAGGATGAGGCTGGTGGAAAAGAAGAGGGTGGCCAGACATCCTACAATCACTGCCTTTTTCAAACAGGCCCCCACCACGCCAGTGACCCACAGAGGATATCCCCAGCCCTCGACAGCAGAGCATCTCCCCAGCCTTCGACCTGCAGAGAATCTCCCCAGCCTTCAACCTGCAGAGCATCTCCCCAGCCATTGACCAGCAAAGCAACACCCAGGGCTTCCTCCCAACGAGGATATGCTCGGCCACTAGTGCTGGACCTAACCTTCAGTTGATCCCCGTCTCCAGTGTCACCTGTGTACTGCAGCACTCCGCCACTCCATCGCTGCCCTCCTTACCCCAGTCTCCATCTCCCACACCACTTCAGCCTCTGCCTCTGTCTCCCTCGCCATGACATGAGCCACCGCATCTGACTCCATTGCTACCTCATCAGTCATCGCAGCGGTCTCCCTCGCCAACTCACCAGTCATTACAGCTGCCTCCATCACCACCTCCTCTATCGTTGCATCGCACTCCATCGCTACCCCCAGAGCCAGAGCATCAGTCTCCCACTACGATCACTCCACCTCGCTAGGCTTCCTCCCCCTCTGACCCTCCCCCGGAGATGGGGTTTGAGGACTTTGAGGAGGAGGAGTGAGTGCTAGGGAGCACCACATGTCCCACAGCCTCAGGGGTAATAGCAAGGATGATGACAAGGAACTGGACATGGACTTACAATAAGTAAGTGATGAGAGGTGTCTGGTATTTTCTAAGTTATTTTATATGATTTTCAGATTGTACTTGTTGGTTTTAGTGAGTTATTTACAGGTGTTAGGCTTATGTTAGCTTCCTTTACAGCTGTTAGGCCATTTAGATTGGGTTTAAACTTGTTTTTAGGCTCATTTGGGTGGGTTTTGGGCTTGGCTGGGGGGAAACCCAAGGCTGAAAAATGTATCCCATTACATGTTAAAACTACCCCAATAAACGATACCTTGCCTAATGATGAGTTTTTACCTAGCCAATTACATCATTAAATGGGATATACCTGTACCTCCATACGAAAATGACATGTACAGTACAACCTCACTATAACAGACTAATTGTGGTGCAAGCCAATCCGAAAAAAGCGAAAGTCTGAAAAAAGCAACATCTGGACTTCCCCCTGCTAACCCAGACTTTTTCCGATATATCAGACAATAGTCCGGACTGCACCAATGGTTTTTCACCGTGGCATCACCAACTGTTTTCACTACCATTGCAGTACTGTACTGTATGGTACATTCACTACAGTAATCAAATGGTATAATATGTATAATATTACTGCACTGTACACTGATAAACATATCTTTTATTTACCTTCTTGTGGTGATGGGTGTGCTCACCCTTCACCCTCCACTCACTAGATGTACTGCTACTTTGGGTATCTGCCCTTTCCTCTTATCCTTCCTACCTCTTCTGTCTTTCTTTCCTTCATTCTTTCCTCTTCCTTCTCCCTACTGGTGAGTTTACACTCCATCTTCCACCTTTCTTTCCTCCATTGTTTACTCTTCCTTCTGCCTATGGGTGACTCTACACTGAGTGACAAGCCAAATGGTTTCCTGTACACCAGGAAACCATTTACTATGCTGGGTAGATATCATATAACCAAAATATGGCACCTGGTGGTTTAGCATGTACTTAAGGTGCTCCAGTCGGACTGAGCTGGTGCAGGTTTATATCCACGGGGTGGTTGGGGTTATTTGCTCACGTAATGCCACTCAGGGATAAGTGAGCCTGGTCACTCTCATCTTAAATGTCTGGACCAAATTGCCTAGCCCTAGGTTCCTACGCTCCTCATAGGGCAACACAGGATTGGATGACAGATGGATGGATGGATGGTGAACATAGCTGAAGTGGTCCATTAGTGAAGTCTGTACAGTAAAGATGATTGTACTGGAGATATAGGTGATGCCCTTATTTAAATTAAAGGGACTTACACTAAACCAGTACTGTACTGTAATGTGCTTTAAGGCACACATTCAGAACTTAACCTTGAAACTTAACTTGTACTGTACATACTATACAGTTATAACTAAAGGTGTTCCATTAACATTAGCACTTAATATTAATGTAGACCACTTTTCTCATTTTTTAGCACCTAGAAAATACTTTATTGTTACAACTTAATTATAAACACTTCAAATACTATATTGTACTCTTCATACAGCTTATTATTTATGATCTTACAAATTAAAGACGTTCACTTTGTCTGTATATTTCACTTATCACTCGTCACCCTCGAGTGGTATATCAGGGACTTCCGGGGATATGATGTGCAGGTATGATGTCGAGGCAAGAGATGGCAGGGAGACATCACTCTCAGAGCAAGAGGTGCAGCGTGAAAATGAGAATGGAGCAGGAGTGCGGCTGAATGTTGCAGGCTTGAAGAAGTTACTTACCTTCACTTGTTTTTTCCTCTCTACCACCACCTTTTGTAGATCTTGCCTCAGCTGATGGAGGGATGTGTGGTACTCCCCGAATGCCGAACCACTGTCGTGATCAAGGTAACCGAGGATGTGGTCTGTGGTGTTGATTACGATGGGAATGGAGGGGCCCGGTGTTCCTGCCTCTCCCTCCTCATCATCATCATGCACTGCTTAGAGGGAGACATCTGCTGCAATTTCCTCCTTGTTGAGGTGGTGGTAGCCAGGGATATCAGCACTCTCATCCAGCCACTCTTGCACTTCCTTATTTGTGACATTGCCCTGGTAAGCCGCCTGCTTGGGCTTGCTGACGTCAGGCATCACCGGTTCGGACTGAGGTCGTATTTAGCGGACTTTCCCCCAAAAAAGAAGAGACACTACGGCTGTTCTGTACTGAGGTCAGGCAGTCCAGAGAGCTTCTGGCTTATTGGACTTTACCTGATATATAAGAATTTAGTCCAGTCAGCTCCTCAAGCCGCATAAAAGTGAATTCCGGTAAAATGAAGTCCATTATACCAAGGTTTTACTGCAGTGTCGAAACTCACAACCAGTAACTGGCAGTGCCACCTAGAAGTTATTGGGCCATTCTGGAAATTTCAAGTTCCCTAGTCCACAGAGAGTGGATGGAATTGAATGAAACTTTGCATGCTTACAGGCATTAATGAGTACAGTAATTCCTCCAAGATCCGACATAATAGAGCCACAGGCATGTCCGGATCTTGGGTTTGTCCGGGTCTTGGGCCTGAGGCTTCTGGACAGGTACTTATGGACCCTAACCTACCATAACCCATAAAACCACCTACATAACTCCCAACCGGACATGCATAGTGCCTATTTAAAACCCTATTCAAACGAATAAGGGACATAAAGCATGAAATAAATAAAATGAAACCAGAGAATTAGGAATTACAGGTAAGTATGAAAAATATTTACCAGTTGACAGCATAATGAAATTCCTAACCGGATATAAACATCACCTTTTTCAGACCCTAAACACACCAGTAAGGGACATAAAGCATTAAATAACTGAAATGGAATCATAGAATTAGGAATAACAGGTGAGTATGAAAAATATTTACCAGTAGACAGCATAATGAAACTCCTAAACACACCAATAAGGGAAAAAAAGCATGAAATATATGAAATGGAACCAGAAAATTAGGAATAACAGGTGAATTTACCAGTTCCCTGAGTACTTACATGTCTGTGGCTGTCACGAGGAGTGATCAGCCTCCTCTCACACTCTGACAGTGATGAAAGTCCTCTTGAAGCACCACACTTACACTCTGGCACTCTGAATTCTAATTTTTTAACACTGCGCATTCTTTTCTCCCTTGTGCTGCACTTAATCTCTCCAGTGTTGCACTTAGTTCTTGGCACTGTAATATCACGTCACTGCACGTTGTTTTTTTTACACTGCACAACACTACTTCTTCCTTAGCCTTTATCATTCTCTTTCTGAGCCTGCCCTCCTCTCTTCCTATTTCTCCTATCTTTCCTGTCACTTCTTATTGCTTTTCTTTCCTTTACAGGTGGCTTTACATTGAGTGACAAGCCAAATGGTTTCCTGTAAACCAAGAAACCATTTACAACGCTGGGTGGTAACCATATAACCAAACCATACGTGCTTACCTACGTGTCAACAAGTGGGTTGGTGGAGGGTTAGTGCCCCTCCCTGTAAAACAAATAACTCAGAGTCAAATGGCCACCCCTTACGGGATTATGGCGTCTGGCAATAGACAGATAGATAGACAACACCGTAAATTCCCGTGTGGTCTAGTGGCGAGTTTTTGTTGTTTATTCACCGTCAGAGTACAAGAGTAGATACTGCAGGCGGCCAAGGGGCGTGTCGCTGGGCCGTGGTGATAGACTGCCTATTGCAGACGACTCTGAAGACAGCCGCAAACTCACGTCCAGTGGCGACTCCACCACGGCCGATGTGCTGGGCTGTGGCTCGGAGCTGGAAGGCCTGTCTTGGGGAGGCAGTGGTGTGGAGCCAGGGCTGGGCACGGCGGGGGTCACGGGCCTGAAAACGCTGTCAATGGTTGACTGATGCAAGGAACAACGATTCTGGTGACTGATGATGTGCTGCCTGAAAGCGCACCCGTCCTGCACAAGTCCCAGAGGTCCCATCTCCCGGTTGCAGTCCGGGTGTTCGAGGTAGTCCAGGACGAAGTCGACATGTTCTTGGAGTGGGCTCAGCTTGGGGATGGCTGGAGTAGTGGTGCGCTGAGAGGAGTCCGCATCATCATCACTGTCCTCGTCAGATTCTTCAAGCTGGGTACTCGTACCGGCAACTGAAGATACAATCTTGATATCAGACATGATCTGACACCCAGGATCGCCCTCATCGTCATCCAACCACTCACGCACGTCGTCCACATTCATCTCGTCGCCAGCTACATGAAGACGTGCATGGAAGTCATCCACGTCAAAACCTAGGAAGTCGTGCATCGCCTTGGCTCTGGAAAGCAGACGAGACCAACCACTTTCTAGAGTCGTGACAGGGACTTCCCTCCATGCACTCATCCAGTTGTAGATGGGAGGCTTGATGTTGTAGCAGCGAAGATTTTCCAGAGTCCGCTGGCCTCGCGTGTCCCGTCCCTTTCCGCGCTCATCCTCGTCCTCAAGAACAACCATCACCTTGTCAAGGAACTTCCGACGATACAGCCTCTTCATCGCCACAATCACCCCTTGCTCCATTGGCTGGATGAGAGCAGTCGAATTAGGTGGCAAAAACATGCACCTAATGCATCCATTCTCAGCCAACAACTCCCTTTCGGACAGATGCGCAGGTGCATTGTCCAGAAGAAGGAGAGCCTTTACCTGGTCGCGTGGGATTCCCAGAGTCTTTGTCTGATAATGGATGACCTCCTTGACGAAGCGCTGGTGAAACCAGTCTTTCAAGATCTTGGCTGTTAACCAAGCCTTCAGAGAATGGTACCAAAAGACAGGAAGGACATGTATCACCCCACAATGGCACAGAGACTGCTTTGCGCGGCCAACAATAACGGGCTTGAGCCGGTGCATGCCATTAGCATTGGCATAACACAAAGCAGATATCTGTCGCTTGGAGAGCTTGTGGCCAGGTACAGTTGGAGAAATTTCCACGCGGGACACTGTGTAGATGGCAGTAGCAGCAACATACAGAAATGATCTGGTAACAGTGCTGGGGGTGAAACAAGGGATGAGAGTTGCGGAGAAGGTGAGTGATGGAGGAGAGGAGGGGTGGTGGTTTGGGTAGGTGTGTGTTAGGGAGAGGTTAAGTAGTCATTAATTGTGTCAACAAACTCTGCGTAGATAATCACTCCAATACGATTTTTCTGTTAACAATAAAAGGTAGTGGTAACAAGCTACTAATGATGGTTCAGTATTTAATGGAATAAGTTCAACAGCTGAGCAAACAGGTATCGCCAATAGGTAACCTCATCCTTCGCCTCCGTCATTCTGTCCCCTCATATCAGAAAGCTTTCTAGTGTTGACCAAGAATTTACAAATATTTAGAATTGATTTCAGCTGCTTCTCATGCTAGTTGCTTGACAAAGATACTGTACCTTTCACTGCAACTTGTAATGAATATGGAATCTAACATCCTCTAATAGTCCATTTTATAGTTGTATACATCAACTACTGTTATCTTATCTGAAGACCGAACACTGGAAGAATAAGGAAAATACATCCTTTAGACTGAGGGCCAATCCCTCATATCTTAATAGGCCTATATAACTTTATGCTTACGTGCATGTGTGTGTGATTATACGAGTATTAAATGTGCAGAAGCTTGAGGTTTCTCTCTCTCTTTCTCTCTGACACACGCAGTAGATTACTTTACATACAATCACACTGGTAACCTTTCGGTTGGCAGGAATAAGATATCATCCATCCATCCATCATCCAATCCTATGTCGCCCCACAGAGGAGCGTAGGAAACCGGGGCTAAGCAAGTTGGTCCTGATATTTAAGATAAGAGTGACCAGCCTCACTCATCCCTGAGTGACATTATGTGAGCGATAAACCCCAACCACCCCTTGGATATAAACCATAAACCCCAACCACCCCTTGGATACAAACCATAAACCCCAACCACCCCTTGGATATAAACCTTCACCGGCTCAATCCGACTGGAGCGCCGTATTTACCCACTAAACCACCAGGCACCAAAATTTGGCTATAAGGTTACCACTCAGCGTAGTTAATGGTTTCCTGGTGTACAGGAAACCATTAGCTTGTCATTCAGTGTTGAGTCACCCACAGGCAGAAGGACGAGGAAAGAATGAAGGAAAGAAAGACAGTAGAGGGAGTGTAAAGTCACCCGTAAGCAGAAGGACAAGGAAAGAATGAAGGAAAGAAAGACAGAAGAGGATTGAAGGAAAGAAGGATGAGGAGAGGAAAGGGCAGACACCCGAGAGGTGCACTACATCGAGTGAGTGGATGGTGAGTGCCCCCACCTACAATCAGTCTATTTTTCAGTTGTCATCTAAGTGAAATAAGGACATAATGTCGCTATTAAAGATGGTGATATATTTGACAAAATACACATGACACTCACACAAAATTGTCAGCACTATGTAAGACTTGCATTGCTACAAATTGTGCATGCATCTAATGTTTTACGAAATTTTTGTAATGTAATATCTACAAATGTGGTAGCAGTAGCGGTCGCTCCGTCCACACAATTGTTCTAACCAGCCTGCACACACACACCAACAGGTGTAATGGTAATGCTTTCGCCTGCCATCTTGTAGGACGGGCGTTCGCTCCGGACCTGGTGCTAAAAGTTTCAATGATTCTTTTTTTTTTTTTTTTTT
>JAGKTI010039990.1:0-10477 GCA_018397915.1 Birgus latro
CCAGTCCCTTCCAGCATCATGTCACCAACAATGACGCCTGGAAAGCCGGCACAAGACTGGATCCCAGGGAAGAGGTTGTTGCAGAATGACGACTGGAAAGACGGCACAAGACTGGATCCCGAAGAGGTTGTGCAGAGTATACTAATGACTACGTAGATGATGAGATGGAAGAGACCGAGTCCTCCGAAGCTGGGCTGCATTTCTTGGTCCTTTCCCGTTGGCTCTGGCCCTAGTGGGGGCAACAAGCATCAAGCTTATGACGCCTATCTACATGACGATTAGGCTTCACAGAGTCCCTGTGAGGCTCCTAGTAGACACGGGTGCTGCACGTTCCTGCCTGTACACGTTGGTTTTATAAGAAAAACTAGGCAATTTTTAAAAACCTTCACACCTCATCTTTTGACCTGATTGGGGAAGGAGATGAACTGCTGGCCCTGAGAGGTGAAATTCTTCCTCTCAAGACAACCAACCCAGATCTGACAGTCTGTACTAACCAACCATTCATCATCTTGAACTCGAGGTGTACGACTTGTGACAGCTACCTAAGGTTGGACTTGTTATGAAAACTGGAGGCCACTATTGCCTGCCATCACCAGCGCCTCCAGTTTGGAACTCAAAACCCCACAGCCAGCCTGCACACAGTTACACAGACCATCAACAAAAAAACGGCCACCATCCAGCCCTACTCTCAAGCTTGGGCACCTCCAGGGTCCCCTGCCCAGCACCCATTGCTGTTCTACCCGAAGATGGAGCAGCCCTTCGCTATGAGTTGCCTTATCTCCCCAGCAATCATCCCCCCCACCTCAATGCCATAAGGATCACCCATGTCTCCAACGAACCCCTCACGCTTCCCTAAGACCTAGTCGTGGGAGACTTCAAAACTTTCAATATCCCCTGAGCCTCCAAGTTCTACTGATGGCCCATCCACACCCCTGACCCCCCCTCAATTTACATGACAACAACAAGTGTTGGAACAGCTACTCCTTCACTACCAGGACGTCTTTGCCTCACACCCATGAGATCTGGGCCAGACCGAGGTACTAAACAACTAGATCTACACTACGGGACCCCCTTACGCCAGCTATTGCGCAGAAAGAATCCAGTACAGCACCAGATAGAGCACTGCCAGGTTTACGATATGCTGAGTGGAGGGATTGTGACACCCTCAACCAGCCCATGGTCTCCCCACGTAGTGCTGGTCAGAAAGATAGACAGATCCACGAGATTTTGCTTCGACTTTCGACAACTCAATGATGCAACCATTACATATGCCATCCCCTTACCTCGAATTGACAAATCCCAGGATTCACTGTACAGGGGCTAACGGTTCTCCACTTTGAACCTTCAGTCGGGCTACTGGCAGGTACACATTCCAGAGGAACAACAGAAAACGGCCTTCTCAACCAGTAGAGGATGACTCTACAAGTTCAACGTCTTCCTCTTTAGCCTCTGGAATGGACCTACCACATTCTTCTGGTAAATGGACTCAGTACTACGAGGACTAACCTGGGAAACTTGTCTGGCCTACCTGCATGATGTTATTGTGTTCGGACGGACATGGAAGGAACAACTCCAGTGGTTGGGGCAGGTGCTGAGCTGCATTAAAGCAGCTGGTCTCAAGCCCTCAAAATGCAATCTAGCCCAAGAATCTGTTGCATTTCTGGGCCATATCATCTCCCATGAGGGGCTTGTCCCAGATCCTGACATGCTCTACACCACTGCAGAGCTAACCCCAATGCCAATGTAAAAGGGTGATACTTTCCAAGCCAATGGACTTGCCCCTGGCTCGAGGCATTTGAAGAACTCAAACACCACCTTACCACAGTGCCAACAGCTGCCTTCCCCAACTACACGCAACCTTTCCGGATATACAGTGATGTATCCCTGTTCAGAATAGTTGCCATCCTCACTCAAGTTTGGGAGGGGAAGGAGCACATCATCGCTTGCACCAGCAGGACCCTAAACCTCTGTGAAGGAAACTATCCAGCCACAAACGTGAATGCCTAGGGCCCTAGGCGTAATCTGGGGACACCACTCACGATCATCAGGAACCACAAGTCTCTATAATGGCTGCAAAGATTGCAAACAACCAATGCATTCTTAGTCAGATGGTGAGAGGCCCTCAAGGAGCTCAACTCTGACATTGCGTACCGCCCATGCAAACAGCATACCAACACAGACACTTTGTCAAGGCTCTCTCTTCCATCACTCATCGCAACACAGATAATGCATCACTGCACTTAACAGAAAACTCTACTGGGGCAGTGGGAAACTAAAGATAAACTAAAATGGATGCCAACCCACACCTTCAAAAAGTTAGAACATATATGCGACCTCCCATATACCCCCTTCAGGCCACATCTTCATCGAACCCACCAAGGTCGAGCATCTCTTGATCCTTCTACACCCCAACAACAGGATCTACCTCTGCCAGCAAAGACTACCTCAGGTTTTTATGGATGTCTACTAGACATCCCAGTCATCCCTGTTGCCAGGAAGCTGCAGAGCCCGTTCCTTGGGGAGAGACATCTCCCAGGCACCAGGGCCAACAGGGCAGCTCATAGCCACCAAACCATTTCAACTGCTTTTAGTGGATGTGATGGGGCCTCTTCCATCCAAGTCTGTGATCCAGTTTATCACCACATTTGCTGATACTTCTTTTAACTCGCCAAGTCCTATCGACGTATGGGTATGTCGCGATGTTTTGTCACAGCTACACCCATCAACGTATGGGTACGTCGCGCTATTGCAAGGGTCATAATTAGCACAATTTTCAAGTTTCATGGGTGATTTTTGGTAGGCATATGTGGGAGACCTTCCTCTACCTGCTATCAAGCGGAGATACTGCCTGGCCCCACCTAACCCCCCCTTCCCCCCCTCCCCCCAACACTGGGCAATTCACCTGTCAGCAGTAAGCTGGCTAGTAAAGGTATGTTGCCCCACGGTCACTCCAATGACGAAATTAACGGTGAAAGTGATTCCTGAGGTGGAGGACAAAGAAATAAAGAAGTGACAAGGTGGTAATGTCATAAAGGAAGGTGCCATATGTGAATGTGTTTGGTGACTGAACAATGCTTCTATTGCCTATATAAATGTGTTAAAACCAATATAGTCTGTTACTACACATAAATTCGTACCAAATACATAAATAAATACGTAATTGAAAGTGGCTTGAATTAGTTAACCCTTCCATAGTTCGTTTTTCTTTAGCCAGGTACCCTGAAAAAGAAGGAACACGTAAGGTTGCATGACACCTGTATCAACAGTTTTAAGCACAGGATCGCGATTTCTCTATGAATTTTCAATGTCTCTCACCAAAAGCGAAGGTTTGAGCCAATAAAAAAATTCTCCAAAAATGCTCAGGATTTTGGGGTGTCGTAGGTTGGAAATCGGTCGGGACGTGACGGGTTAAGTTCATCATTGCCTGTCCAGCTAAGGAACATTTTGGCACGGCAGTTGCCAAAGCCCTAGTCACCAACGTCTTTCCTTACTTTGGCCTCCCATAAGCGCTCCATTCTGATGACCCCCCAGAATTCTCCGGGCAAGTTTGGGAGAAGCGATCCAAGCCATTTGGGTACCGTATCTCCAACTTGTCCCCCTACCATCCCCAAGGGAAGCCACCAAAGCCTCACCAACCAACTCCGAGCCTGGTTATTCACATTCAACACAACAGACTGGCCATGTCAAGTCAAGATCATACAGTGGGGCCCTGCCCCAGGCGGGGCAGCACCCCCCCCCCCCATGAATGCATTTTTGGAGAGCCCCCACTGCTACCCCCATTACGACATCTGGCCCAGCCCCCACCAACTGTGCTAGCCACACAAGACCAGCTTGCCCACCTCAAGAACAGACTCTGGAACATGCAACACTACCAAGACCTACAAAAAAGACAAGAATTTGCCAGAAAATCCCTACCAAGTGGACCAAAAAGTCATAGTTGCTAGGATGACTCTAGACTGCACTCTCCAGACCATGTTTCTAGGTCCCTTTGAAATCACACATTTGCCGAAATGCTATCAGGTCGCCGTTGATTTCCATGGCAAAACCAGGGTGTAATGGAACTGACATGTTTATTGATATAACCCTCTCAAGACTTGCCAAACTAACACAGACACCAAGGAAACCCAAACTCTGCCCCCCATCACCCCCGATCACCCATAGCCCCAGTCTTTCAAATACCCTCAAATCCAATACCCTCTCTTCCCCACCCTGCCCATGACCTTCTCTCCCTCATTATCACTGCCAACTTTTGGACAGTCACCCATCCTCATCTCCCCACACCTCACCTTCATTTCCACCACTCAACTCATCCACCTCACAAGCCCCTAACTGGCAGCTCTCATCCTCAACCCCTTCCCCACCTTCTGCTACACACTCAGTCCACCATCTCAACCCTTAGCCAACCCGCCATCCCGTGCAATTTCACCTACCAATTCTCTTTCGTCCCATACCCCCGATCATCTGTCACCTTTCCCACAGCCCCTGCCACAATATTGCCCAACCTCATATCCATCCTTCCCAAGCCCGAGATCATCAACTCTCCACTCGTGCTCGTCCACACACTTTATCAGATTAGAAGAAGCTGCAATCCCATTTTTACAAGAACAGGCCGCCAATCCAAACCACCTGACAGATATTGTCCCTCAATACCTGTCACCCCACCCCGCACCTCCCCTCCAACCCCAACCACAAACCAAATCCAGCCCACAACTCAAGAATGTCAAAAGATAAGACCACTAACTTACACAAGTCTCACCTCGCCAATCCCTGGAACAGTTCACCCCTATCCCACTGCTACCTTTGCATCTGAAATGGGTGACTTCAATTCTGACCCAAGGTCAAGGGTCATTGTTCGCCTCCCAGCTACCATCACAGCCACAGCCATTCCTGCTATCTCCTCTCTCCAATCACACTCAACCCACACCACCATGTTCATCTGCTACGCCTTATAGATTTCCCTCACCGGACGCAAGAAGAGAATCCAGAGGCCTCAACACCTGCTACTTCTCCTCACGACCTACCCCAAACCAAGCTCTTTCAGTTTAGTTAGAGACGCAAAGAGGAGACCGGATGAATCAAGCAAGACCTGGTATTACACCCTGCACGACCTTATGCCAACCATGGTCACCCACCAGGAAAAGACATTTGACCTCATGCCAACAGGACATGGTTTAAAAATCGGCAAGGGTAGTGAAATGCCCGGGATAAGGCTATCTACTGCAGTCCCCACTCCAGCTACCACCATAGAAGACCGTCTCAGGGATGGGTGTCAGCTTTGCACCACCACCAGGATACCAGCCATACAGGCATCACAGCAAGAAGGGTGAAGAGACCATGCTCATGCCGCCACTGGATACCTCTCTTGCCCCGAGCTGCAACCCACCCACCACTATCGCAGCCAGGGCCCCAAGTACTGCAAATGGCCAGTGCTCGTCAATTGAGTACTGGCTTGAGGTGGTACTCCTGGGAAGGCTCAATGCTTTTCTGACCAGACATTAGCTTGACGCGATGTCTCACCAGGTCTGGCTCGTCAAAGTTCTGCTCCAGAATTGCCAAAATATATCCTGAGCTGAGACCTACAAGACGTCCCTACCAAACTGGTTCAACACAGTTCCATCCCAGAGTGACCATGACATGCTGAACTGGCTCGATGCGGTTCAGCTCTAGAACAGCTACGACGTTTCCCCTCACCTACTGAACTGGCTCGACACAGTCAGCTTCTGAGCAATCACAACATCACTCCTTACTAACTGAACTGGCTCAGGGCAGTTCAGCTCCAAAGCAACACAACGTCCATCTTCTACTGCTGAACTGGCTTGACGCAGTTCAGGACCAGAGAAGCCACAAAGTGTTAGTGACCAAGACCGCCCACTGCAAGATACCATGACTCCCAGAGTGGCCCACCCCTTGTGTTCCATCTTACACACCCCCTCAGTCCCCTTCCCCCCATACCTGGAAAGGAGACCGCAATGACAACAATTGATCACCTTGCTGTTACGATTTCCTTGGGTCCCTTCTAACCTCCCTGATAGCCCACTTTGGGAACAACACACATTTACACCTGTCCCCTTCAGGACCATGGGAAAAACTAGATACCTCACTCCCCACCTTCGAAATTAGAGTCACAGTCTCTCCCTTTGGCCTCTTGCCTTAAAATACACAGTGAACAACACCCGATCACACAGATGTAAACTCATCACCTCCCTTGTCTCCTCCCTTTTTCTGGTGTACAGACTTGGCGGCAATCCTTAGAGACACTTGGAATAGAGGTCCCTTCAGGTCCCTTAGTAAAACACATGTCTCTGACTGACCATTTCATTTACCTTATCTACATGTTTCTGTATGTCCAAGACCTTATTGCAATAATGTTGTAGTCAAAGTGAAAGATTCATAATAAACCTGTAGTCCTGCTGTTCGGAGTTTGCATGTCCTTGTACTATTCGAGTGTATCACAAGTGTGTTTTCGATGTTCCTTCCTGTTTAGGAGAACCCAGATAAACCCTATTTGTACCAGCATAACAGAGGGAAGTGGGTGTGACCAATGTTGAGGCTGCATAATGCCATCTCCCACTGGCGAGACAAGCTCCAGAAGCTGAAGTAACCAACTTTTGCACAGACTGTATACATCTTGTTGTCCCTCACAGCATCCGAACATTCCTACAAACAACGATGAACCAGACCATCAAAATATGGGCAAAAATCAGATGCAGGGAGAAGCTGAGGAGGCGTGGACCCCTAGGCAGGAGCAGGCCGAGTTGCTGCTGCCTTAGCCAGTATGTCAGCTCGCTCATTCCCCAAGACTCCCACATGGGCCAGAACTTAACAAAATCCCACCTGACGGCCACAATGGCCGTGTAGGCAATGCCACTCTAAAATAGATAAAGTCAATGAAATGAATGGGTGAAAGGACCTAAAAGATTCCAACACAGAAAGAGCACTATGAGAGTCACTAAAAACAATAAAAGAAGATGGAGGAAAGTAAAAATGACTTGAAGAGCAAGTAAAATCGCAGACAGTTCTGCCATAAAAACCGAAGCAATATTAGGAAGGCTACCACCCCGACAGAAGGAAGGGCAGACGACACCAAAGCCTACTCCGACATCAGACTTAGAACCATCTGTATAGACAGGGATGGAGCCCTCATGGGTGGAGGAATGTTCTAAAAACAGAGAAGGTGACACATGAGAGGGAAGGAGCTCTTTTTAGCAATAACAGGCCTACAGCATGACACATGAGAAAGCCAGTAGCCTACTTAAGGGATAAGATGGGGACTGACTGAAAATGAAGTGAGACAAGGCCAACATAACACACCTGACCCTATAACAAAAAGGCTTCAGGAAACTCAGGAGACCTTCATAAAGAAAAGAACGGGAATCTTGGGAGACTATGACACAAGGCACAGAATCCGGGAGGTAATGAACCCGATACCAACACCTCAACATCAACAACTGATGGTGCAAGTCCAAGGTGCATAATCAAACTCGAAATCGGGGATGACCTAATAGCTTCAGTCGCCAGGCGAAAACCAGCATGGTGCAGAGAATCCAACATACGGAGACGGGCCTGTGTAGTGGAAGAGTAAACCTTGCACCCATATTCAAGTTTAGAAAGAATAAGAGATCTGTGGAGGAGGGATTGATGCTCAGCTCCACAGGAGGAATGAGCCAGAACCCTCAGGAGACACATGGCCTTAATACAAGCTGCTTTAATATGTCGGAAATGAGGAACTCAGGTCAGTAATCAATCAAAGATAAGAAACAAAAACTGGGTCTTTTCCAGACATGAGATTCTGCAACCATAAGATATAGGTCTGGGTCCAGATGAATACCACAAAGATGACAAAAATGTATTGCCACAGTCTTCTCAGAAGAAAAACGGGAACCACGAGTCTCAGCCCACTGTGAAATCCTGTTGAGTGCTAGTTGCAGCTTCCTCACAACCAAAGACGTCTGAGATGCTGATACGGAGACTGACAGGTCATCATTATACAGAGAGTCATGGACCCCACTGTGGAGAACACTGACAACGTTGTTGATTGCCACAGCAAAGAGCATGCCACTAAGGATGCTCCCCTGTGGCATCCTATCTTTTGGTGGATGGGCATCAGGAAGCATGCTTCGAATCCACACCCTTAAAAAAAAATTAAATAAAACTACTAACTAAAAAGGTAAATGGCCAAGAAGAGAAACTCATGAAGAGAAAGTAAAATGCCATGATGTCAGGCAGTGTCCTATGCCTTCTCAAGACCGAAGAAGACCGTGATGTTGTGTTGGTTAGTGGAGAAAGCCTAACAGACAAAAGATTCCAAGGACAGTATGGCATCAGAGGTATATCGCATTTTATGAAAACCATACTGGACCAGTGATAAATAAATGCCATTCTCTAACTACCACATACAGTCCATTTACCATCTTCAGCCCTTGGAAATGCAAGAGGTTAGAGAGATGGGATGATAATTTGTTGCCTACAGATAATCCTTACCAGACTTAGGGATGGGGACAAACACAGCAACACCCCAAGAATTTGGAAACCCACCAGTACACCAGTAAAATGGGAGGGATTCATCAGATATATGACGTAAAAAGACTAATGGAATATCATGATTAGTCTGCAGATGAATCATGACACTGTGATAAAGCTGCTTGAAGGTCAGAAACAGAGAAGTGGACATTGTAAGATTCACCCCCAGAAGATGTGAAACTGAGACTATAAAATTCTAAGTGCTGGCGGTGGCATGCTGAAGGAGTTGCAGCGTCCTCTTTAGGCAAACCAGCAAAATGACCAACAAAGAGTTTGGCAATAGTGAAGGATCAGTCACAGTCCCACCTGCATCCGATAAAACAGGAGGGGAGCGGACAGTAAATTTCCCCCAAAAAATTTTCACCCATATCCACACCTGGGTGAGAGTAGTCCCTGAGTTGAGTGAGGAAACATAGTTCTTCCATAATGCACACCTGGCCTCTTTCAATGCCCGCTGTGCATGAGCTCGTGCACATCAAAAGGCCATCAAATATTGCTAGTCTTCACGATGGCAGCAAAGACAAGAGATGGTGACATGCTTGCCCCTCACTGCAGAAGTGCATTCAGAGGTCCACCAGGGAACTAAACATTTAGGGAATTGGCGTCTTGGAGATATGTGAAAGAGCTGATGAGTGCATTACATCAGTTATACAGTGTATGCAGCCGACTCATCAGTACTACCAAAATCATCCACAGTGTGGTCAGTGGAATATAACTCCCCAAAGAGTGGGCAGTTCACCTTATCCAGTCATCAGCAAGGAAGACGACATTGTTGCTCACACTCAGCAGAAGTCAAAATAATCGGGAAGTAGTCAGTATCTAGCAACACACCCCAATTAAAATCTAAAATATCAGAAGCCGAGCACAGGGACACATCAATGGCCGTAAAAACGCCAGTCTGACTACGAAAGTATGTCATCTCACCTAAATTCAACACCCCCAACTCCTCATCCTCCACCAACGAAGCCATCAGAGCATCTGTAGGGTTGGTCATACAGTCACCTCATAGTGAATGTCAACCATTTAGATCACCCAGTAAAAGAATGGAAGATGGAAGGTCACCAACAAGGTGAACAAGATCTGCCCTCTAAACAGAAGCAGTAGGAGGGAGATAAAGATTTCACACGATATATTGACAGCAAAGGAAAATCTGAATAGTGACACCTGCATAGGAGTGGTAAGACGCAGCTTAGTGAATGGGACACCATATCAGAGGAGTATAGCAATACCCACATGATGTCCTTGGTCTGGAAGAGGATCAGAATAAAACATAAGGTAACAAGGAGGACCTGAAGGAGCAGAGTCACCAACCATGGTCTCCTGGATACACGTGCATTCTTGTGAATATTGGGCAATAAGCTGTCGTAATTCCTTCAAACTAGCAGGCAACGTCAGACAATGCCACTGAATTATAGTACCCATAGTGGGAGAAGAAACAGGATAAGGGGCGAGACAACTCTGTCCCCAGCAAGCGACCAAATTTAGTTTGATGAGTAGAAAGGCTCTTAGAATAGGACTATCTGGCACCGTTATACCACACATTATGCCAACCGTCTGAAGGCAACCTGGATGAAGAAGTAGAAGGCTGGACAATGGTCTTCTTCTGTGGTTGAGCAAGAGATGATTTTGCAGGGAAACCGCAAGCTCCTGTAGCCGGAACAGCGAAGGCACTGCCATTACGAGAAAGAGTACAAGCAGTAGCGCACCCCACAGCACTAGAATCCTGAGAGGGCAAGGTCTCATGCAACTGAGCAGGTGCATCAATGGCCCAGGCACCACCACTGTCTGGTGGGGGCCAGACCATCAATAAAATACCATCCTCAGCCTGTACTCGCCTGGACCCATGAGGAGAATGAGTAGCAGGCTGCACAGCAGAAACCTCTGGTGGTAGGACTTCAGTCTCTGATCACTATCAGGAGCCATGGCAATGCTTGCCATGTTTTTTTTTTTTTTTTTT
>JAGKTI010039991.1:0-10477 GCA_018397915.1 Birgus latro
TGTGTGTGTGTCATAAATATACTTTTACTGTTGGTATACATGCAACTTACATACCGAATGTCTGCCTGTAAACTAAGTGCCTAGGCTACCGTGTCTGGCTCACTGCACAGTTGTATTACCAATTTATTTTCGTTTATAACTAATGTATTTCCTGCACCGGTGTGATTGCGTGTATTAATGTATGTGTATCTCACTTAATACAGTATATAGTCTCACTCATAAATTCTTACATAAAGGGTGCCGTAATATGTATGCCTTGTTGTAAATTAATGTTTTCTTTTTTTTCCAATATGAGTATGTGTAGAAATAACATTACATCATAGTCATTGCAAGGAATCTTACTGTTGTAGGTGTTCATGTTTTAAAAAGAGAATGATGAATATTAAGTAGAGGGTGGTACGTTGTAATATGGAATGAGGAATGTTAAGTAGAGGGTGGTAAGTTGTAATAGGGAATGAGGAATATTAAGTAGAGGGTGGTAAGATGTAATAGAGAATGAGGAATATTAACTAGAGGGTTGTAAGTTGTAGTAGCAGTAATCTTTTAACAAATAAATGACAGATAATATATTCGGAAGGTTAACTGAGGAAAGAGCTAGTATATTTATTTGTGAGGGAGTTTTTTGTTACTTGAGCACATTATGTTCTATCATGTTTAAATGACTCTGGCCTGAAAATAATGTGAATCATTTCCATGTATTGTGAAGGGAGAAGAAAGAAGTAAATGATGTCCAACGGAAATGAATTAAAGAAGATAAAAATGAAAATAATTGAGAAGAGGAGGCTGAAAACTGATGGGGAAAAAAATGGAATGCCTGATGAAGATGAGAGTAGAGGAAAATTCTATAAAAATTGATATAAAAAAAAGATGGGAACTCAATTAGGGGGAAATGGTTGGGGAAAAATATAGAGGGGGGAAAAAATAAAACTTCCCCCTCTTTGGGCTGGTGCAAGAATAATAATAGCCTAAGCAGATAATTGACCTTTTGTTGATAATTTGCCCTAGTAACCATTAACATTCATCAGTCATCCGTTCATTATCATTCACAGTCATTTTAGTCACCATGTAAAAAATTCTGTACTTTTACAGTGATTTCAAATTGATTTATGATTTATTTACCCCCCCCTTTTTTTTTTTATAGTATATTCTCCCTGGTTGTTCAGTGATGCTGCTTTGTTTTTATTGAGTGAAATTCATTTACTGTAGGTGATTTCCTTTCTTCTACTTCTGATAATGTATTAATTTTGAATTTCAGTTTTGATAAAGTAGTTCAGCTGTATGCATTTCTCAGTAAAATTTTGTATTGGTTAATTCATTGGAGAGAATGGATGACAATAGAATGGTGAAAAAGGTATATCTGAGCGAATTTGAAGGAGGGAAGAGGCGAGGTAGGCCAAAGAGAAGGTGGAGAGATATGGTGGATGAGTGTGTGAGGAAGAGAGGTTTGGAAGTCAGTGAGGCTAGGGAACTGACAAGAGATTGAGCTGGCTGAATGAATGTTGTGAGAAGAAGTGCATGATCAGGGATTTGGCACCCCTTTTTAACGTGGCAGCGTCCGGATTGACTCTATCGGATACGTTTATGTGAAGCTACAAAACATGGTGAACATTTTTGTCTTATCCGATAGAGCCAGGATTCTTGGGACTTGAATGATGAGCGAATGGAAGCGTGCCCCATTGGACTGGGCAAATTTGGGCTGTGTGGACGTTGCTACTCCTCACCCTGGCCTAGGGTGGGAAAGGAGGTCTGGATGATGATGATGATTAATTCATTGTTGAAAACAAATATATATATATACAATATATATATATATATATATATATATAGGTTTTCAGAATTGTAAAACAATATAATTTTTTTCATAATAGCTCTTCTCTATCTGATATTAATCCACTAAATTATGCTGCATTGAAACTAGTCTGCATCGAGTAATATAATTGTCTGTATATTTGTAATCTCTCTGTACTCATTTGGGATAAGATGCAATAAATAATATGTAATCCTAAATAGAATACAATATGTTTTAAATGTCGTTGTGCAGTTGCAGTAATGCCAAATATATTCTGTATTCAAAAAATTATTTGTTTATAAGATGGATTAAATGGTAATATCTTTTATTGTAATTATTTAAGATGTTAGGTAATGTTTATGTATTTTTATATTAGCATTTTTATGAGTGTGTGGTATTTAGGTATTGAAAAAAGAATTGTTAGTTTAGGTGAAAGTATTCTATTTTTTTATTGTAATATGAAATGGGGGCGCTCACCATCCACTCACTCAATGTAGTGCTGCTCTCGGGTGTCTGCCCTTTCCTCTCCTCCATCCTTCTCTTCTTCAATCCTCTTCTGTCTTTCTTTCCTTCATTCTTTCCTTGTCCTTCTGCTCACAGGTGACTTTACACTCCCCCTTCTGTCTTTCTTTCCTGCATTCTTTCCTCATCCTTCTGCCTGTGGGTGACTCTACACTGAGTGACAAGCCAAGTGGTTTCCTGTACACCAGGAAACCATCTACAATGCTGGGTGGCAACCATATAACCGAACTATGGCGCCTGGTGGTTTAGTGGGTAATTACAGCGCTCCAATCAGATTGAGGGGTGGTTGGAGTTTATTGCTCATGTAATACCACTCAGGGATGAGTGAGGCTGGTCACTCTCATCTTAAATGTCAGGACCAGCTTGCCTAGCCCCAGGCTCCTACGCTTCTCCGTGGGGCGACATAGGATTGGATGATGGATGGATGGATGAAAATCTCTGAAATGTTTGTGTAAGTTTAAGTGATTTTTTTCTCTGCTTATTATGTTTGGTACTCTGGTAGGATATACATTTTATGGAAGGACGAGGTACAAATTCCTTTGCCTTTGTATTTTTTGTACTTAAATCAGTGACATAGGTCTTGATGATGTGCCTTTATTGTCTTTATTTTGATTTTCAGCAGCAAAAGAATATTAAAAAATTTCCCATATTATTCCTAATATTCATCTGTATCGACCATCACCCTCATTCGTCACCCATCATTTTCACTAATTTTATAACCAATCGCTGCTTCAGCTCTTATCATTTAAATTAAGAGATTAATTTTATTGTTATCGTCGTTATCTTATTAATCTTGCGCCTGTGAGTAATTACATTTAGTCTGATTCTCTACAGTTGATGAATTCCATTAACTGGATCAAGTTAAACATGTTGGTTGTTAAATTTGTTATTTTGGATTGCCATGGTAGGACAGTAATGTGGTTTGTAAGTGTCCAAATTACCCTTTGTGCAGCTAGAATAATCAACTAATACCAGAAAGCTTGCGTTTGCTTCATTTGGTGGCCAAGAAATGTATCATATCTAGAGCCACTGTTGAAGCTTGGAACATTTTTTTTCTAGTTAAGTATGTATCTAATGTGGTTCATGCTTGTGTATGGAATTTTGTGTTCAGTGTCATTTGTGACCCATACATGCTTAGCTATGAAGTGTCCAAGACCGAAGATTTGGTGTAAGGCTCTGTGCAAGTGCCATCTGTTTTGTAATGTTTTATATGTCTTCGGTGACGAGTTTGACAAAGTTTCATTGATAATGGTGAATATACCATCACACTCCCAGTGTCTTCACAAACCACCCTAATTTCTACTGTCACTCAAGTTACTAACCATTTCATATAGAGATCAGTGTATTGTACCTTAGATATGTGAAAAAGTGCTTCGAGGAAATGGTGCTTTCCGCCTGATTATGTACCTTACAGAAATATTCTTGAAACTGAGAGTAAATTGGTGTAGGCAAGCCCGCAGATTTTGAAGATTGTTGAATGGAACACTCTTAAGCATGAAGAATCTTCAGCTACCATGGCCATTTTACACACCATAGAAAAAAAACAAGGTAGAGAGACAAAATTATAATCTCCATGGTCCGCAGATGATATGAGGCTCTCGAAATTAGAAACACTTATACACTTGAACTAAATGTTTTAAAATTTAAGATAATTACTCTGTATATCGCAGAAACCAACTTAGTGATTTTTACATGTAGACTACTCAGTCCCCAAAGGTAGTTATTTAGTCTATAAAAATATATATTATATAACCTGGTCAGCTAACAAACATAGCATAACCTGGTCAGCTAACAAACATAGTATAACCTGGTCAGCTAACAGACATAAACCTTTCTTCAAGGCCTTCTGATGTCTGTCAGAAATTGGGGGCTAACCTCCTGTCAAAAACTGAAGTCCAGCAAACTGAAATATGAAGCCTTATTTGAGAGCTACAGAAGATTGTGGAAAACTGAGGGCAAGCCTGTTGAAAGCTAAAACTTACTCCCAGGGCTTCAGAAGGCTGTATAGAAATGAGAGTGGTCTATTGGAGCATAAAACCATACTCTCAGGGTTTCAAATGATTGTCAGAAACTTCGACCTAGTGTATTGAAACATATAACTTTAAGGGCTTCAGATAACTCTCAGAACGGGTGGCCAGCAAATTGAAACATAGAACCTTACTTGGAGGACTTCGAAAGACTTTCAAAAATTGAAGTTTAGTGTCATTGTATTATTGTTGTATTGTATTGAAAAGTAAAAAATAAAACCATACTCTTAGGGATTCAAATTAGTGTCAAGAACTGTGGGTAAACCTTTTTTCTTCACAATTTCAGTTTCAGGAATGTGGTCATTAATTGCCTATTTCTGTAAGTGGCGACTGACTTACGATGTGCGTGCGAGATTGGTAATATTTTGTACTAATATTGTGTGTGCTTTTTTATATATATTTTTGTTATGTGGTCTCTCTGCATGGAGGACACAAGTGAATAACTTTAAGCTGTGTATAAAATTTGTACAAAGACTCATTAGTTTGTATTAAAATGAAAATAAATAAGAACTAAATGATGATATGTTATGCTGTGGTTTTTACTTTTGTTTGTGGTAGGTGAGGGCACTCACCATCCACTCACTTGGTGTAGAGCTACCTTCAGGTGACTCTACACTGAGTGACAAGCCAAATGGTCTCTTGAAGCCCAGGAAACCATTTGCTTCGCTGGGTGGTAACCATA
Organism: Birgus latro; assembly: GCA_018397915.1. Classification (NCBI taxonomy): domain Eukaryota; kingdom Metazoa; phylum Arthropoda; class Malacostraca; order Decapoda; family Coenobitidae; genus Birgus; species Birgus latro. Next base: position 5,021 of record JAGKTI010039991.1, read on the forward strand.
TAACCAAATGAACACCTGGTGGTCTACTTGGTTCCGGCATTCCAAATGAATACAGCCCGTGAGGGAATACATTGGGTGTTTGGAGTTTTGCTCGCCTATTACCACAGTGGAGGGCAACTGGTCGCTTCTTGAATGCCTGGATTGAGGAGTCTAGCCCCGGCCCCCTACGCTACTGACCAGGTGAAAATGGATTTTGTGATATGTATATACCAGCACCTTTATGGTAAGCTTATACAGACATTAACCCTTCCAATACGATGGCGTTTTTTGCTTTAATTTTGCTACCTTCAGACGATATTATTCATCATACAGATTTTTCGAACTGGAGAAGACAAAACCGTGCAAAACAAGGTGCCATTCCAGTTGAATGAGGTCGTCTGGATGTAGCAAGATTAAAACCACGCCACTGTGCTGGGATAAATTTAAGATTGAAATTGAGTTTGTGTATTAACGGTAAAGACAAGCATCTTGGAAAGGGTGGCGACATCGCTTCGATGTAACTCGTTCATCTTTCCTCAGGCTCCTGTATCTGCAGCTTTTGTCTTTCCTGCATATGCCTCCAAGGTCTGTTTCACTAGACCTTGTATTCCTTCGTAATTCATATCACCTTCGGCTTAGGTTTCTTCTGCATAACCTCACACACGCTTTGATCAGGTCAGTCATTCGAGTGGTTGGTTCATTAGAAAATGTGTTGATAATTTCAATAAGTTGGTTTTCTCTGCTAATTTGTAATTTCCATGTTAAAGTATAGCTTTTAACATTGCAATATTGTACGGAGTCACGTGGGTACCTCTGCGGGATCTGCCAGCCTTCGGGCTCTGTAAAACTACTTTTCCCGCAATCATTTGCATAATGTTAATGATTCTAGAATGAATTTCCTTTCAAATAATAATTAGTTTTACCATTACACAAAGAAAGTATAGAGACTTGCATTCCAAACTTGAGTTATTGTTAAAAGTGAATTAATAATACCGCCATGCGATTGTCTTTTAGAAGACCGTTTGAACGGTTTGATTGCCGGGAGATAGAACAAGATGGTGGTCGGTGGTAAAGCTGTGTCTTGAAAATTACGTGAGTTTTCTCCGACAAGAAGCTTCTCAGGAGATGTGACTGCATAGTTAGGTGAGTACATATTGTACAGAAGACATACAGTGAGGGAATAATGAAAATTACGCTGGAAATCTTCAAAAGAACTGTATTCGGAGTTCACGTTTGTTGTTTGTTTACCGTATATGGTATGGTAAGAGACGCTTCGATCTTACTCGGTTAGCAGATTGGAATCAGTTTTATCAAGAGTTAAGATATACCGAGTGACTATGTATTTGCCAGAATTGTAAGGTGGGTGAGCATGTGTCACTTTTATTTCATCGTCGCTGCAGTATCGTTCTCAAATAGTACGTGAGCTACGTACTCCAATTTAGGGCGATCGGTACCATTCAAGGTGGCCAATTCAGATATTCATATTCAGAAAGCTATCTGGTGATGACATTTTGACATGATAGTAATTTGGAATCGGTAGCATATCTGCAACAGAGCCCATCAAAGGAGGTGCCCCTAATGCACAGAATTATATACCTCAAATCTAAATTTTTACCAGTTTGATGACAGAGTACAAAATATTCTTATTTTCTTTATGATGCAGACATTCTGTTGAAAATGAAGTTATAAATCGTGTTAAAATTATGTTATATGGAAATGCACATGGTTGAAAACACTAATGCCTTGGGAATGTTGATGATCAACAGTTTTTTCTAGCCATCCTGTCTTCGTCATTATCAGCAGCAGCAGCAGCATCTTTTCCGTCAGCACCATCAGGTGGCTGGTTCTCACATGTTAACAGTATACAGAGAAGGCTACATGTTTAGGTGGAACTTTAGATTCGATCCCACTCACTTCGTATAGATCCTGAGCGAGTGAGCTAGCAAAGAACTTCGTTTTGAGGGCTGTTTGGGAGACACATCTCCAGTGATCAGTGCAAAAAAAGTAACTTTGTTACATCCTATGGCATTTTCACACTGCTAGTTAGGGCTGAGGGTAGAAATGGCCATTGTCTGTTTTCAGCCTGGTCTTTTATAACAGACCTTAGGTGTGACGCTGCTGCACTCTAGTAAGTTTCCGTGAAGTACCGCATTTTCAGCTTGTCTTCAGCTGCTGATTTTCACGTGCCAGGTCATATAGGCAGTTAAGCTGTACGGAAATACCAAGAGCTTTCCCTTTTCATCGACAAAAATGTGAAGTACGTCTCCAAGATCAGCTTCAATTCGAAGGTGTTTCTTAGTGGACTCGTATTTCCACACCGAGGGACAGCATGCAGTCCTTTAACATATTTGTGAGCTCAGTTAGTTGGATGATTTAAACAGTTCACATCGGATGTACTGAAACAAGTGGTCATAGGCATCCCTTTCAGCCACCTTGTACTTGTAATCAGGGTCGTCAGGATCATATGAAGTGCCTGTAGCAGTACTGTCTTCTATACCTTTTAAGTTGGTATAAAGTCTGTAACAGGACTTATGATACCGTGCCTTTTCTGTAGCACGCTCTCTTGAGGTAATAAGAGTCATTACGCTTCGTTGCCATTTCTTGTATCTTGGCGTCTGCTTGTAATTCAACACACTTTACCAAGGGTTCTCTGGTTCTTGTCTCTTTTATGCATTTGGTTGCCCTTTCTGGTGGACAAAATATACAAGTTTTATATTAAACTCTTGAAGCTGAGGCCTGTTCTCTTGTGGAACGTCGCATCACCTGTGAAAAGGAGCTGTCATCTTTGCTTCAAGTTGATCCAAATCACGCATCGTAGTGAATGTCTGGCAAATTTTTCTACGATAAAATACCTCCGGCACTTCTCCCACTCCTACGGTTGCAGGAGTGTCCAGCAGCGGTGTGTGCTGTCTTATTCTGGCAGCTCTAAGAAGAGTGTTCCAAGAATCACAGTGATATGAGATCACTGTGTGGATCACCGTCGCCAGAATGGATTATGCATGTCTTCCTTGAATGCTGATCCATCTTCAGGGTGAAAAATAACTTTCATTTATGCACCTTTTCAGAAAAGGCACAAGGTAATTAAAGAAATGAACGAAACTAGCATATTCTGAGGTAAGCATAGGTGAGCCGAGTAAGTATATCACATTTTTGTAGAATTATATCACATTCCTGGGAAGTATATTTAAGTCTTATGAGAATGCCAGGAGCTACGTGGCAGTATATGGTAGGTGGTCAAATTTGGCGCCGTTTTTCACGATAACTATTAATTGGATTCAGATGATACTTGACAAGCTTATCTAATATACATTCCTTGATGTTAAACTTTCACGTTTTGTGAACGGAATGATTGTGACAAAGAGAAAGCATTAGGAAGAACACCAACCTTTAGTGATGCCAGGCTCCTTGACTTCAGTGGATTTTGATAAAATTTTGCAGTTTCTTCCTATAACGAACACTCCACTCAACAAAACATGAGTCATAAACAACAGTGATCATTAAAATTGAGTCTAGAGCATTTCTAGAACACACGTGCACCCACCCCATCATCAGCCCTGCTTTCCGAATTTTCAGAAAACAGATTTTCGACAAATTTTGAGGCTGACTAGCTAGTGTAAGCTACTTATTTGGAACTGCTATCATGCCGATTCTCAGTGCCTATGAGTAGATCTTTAAACCATGGTCACCTTTTGTGGTACCGACCACGCCAGGTATATCACGGCTTGCGTCCTGGTTTGCAAAGCGGTCTCGGAACACGTAGAAAAAACACAGATAAGGTTGTGTTGAACCGAGCTCTTATAACGGGTCTTTAATGCGTAGTGCGTTGTAGTGGCCATTATAATTTTGAGCACTAAGTGAAAAAGCCTACATGTTTTACCCCCACGTACTCGTCTGCCTATGTGTGTTTCCAACCCATCTCCGTTTGCTCCAATAATACCAGGGAGTAAGGAAGTTTTGAAAAGAGTATATTAAATACTGCACTGAAAGAGTAAGGGATCTTTGTCGTAGAAATTCTTCTCCTTGGTTACTAATTAAGTCACCCCTCCAGTTTGACTACAATTGTCCATCAGCTCCGATAAGTTAGGTCTCTGTTTTAGGAATGTCTCCTTGGTTACTAGTCATCACCCATCCAGTCTGACCACATTTGGCCATCGACTGTGCTGAAAGTAGTTAGGGATCATTGTCAGGTTAGAGCAGACGCATTATCGTAAATTTATAATAAACTCAGGCAAGTAAGATTTTACTTTGGAGGGAGAATTTGAGATGTGGGAAATTTCTGCAAATTCCTTCTTGTTAATTGATAGATGGATCGATTGCTGGATAGATAGGTAGGTAGATAGTTAACTGGTATGTAGAATGATATACGGTATGTGGCCAGAGATGTGTAAGGATAGTTATACGGAAAGACGGAGTTGTTATTTAGATATAGACATAGAACATTAAGACAGGTGCAAGATAGATGTAGATAGATGATAGGGTAGAGATAGAGATAGATTAATAGGAGAGATAAATTCGGATTCAGCATCAAACGCAGAGCGAGAAATTAATATTGGAACTAAATGATAGCTGGGATGAAGACTGGAAGATTTCTGATATTGGAAAACTGACCAGTCTACGAGAGACTCTTACAGAAAATTATCGTGTCCCTAACATGTTTCAGGAGGGACAGATAAAGGATTTTTTTTTTTTTTTTTTTACATGATCACAAGAGTAAATTTTGTGTATTTGGCTAATGTACGCTTTACTTTAAGCACCAGAAAGACCGTACCAATTCCATTCATATTCCACCAGTTTGTTTTCCATATTTTTCTGTTTTCACTGTGGTACATTATTTTTTCTTGCTGAAAAATTTTCCCCGTACCTATGAGTGTTTGTTTACGGCGCAGTGGAAGAAACTTAACGTACTGAAAAGTGGATTTCTTTTCCCAACTGTAGGTTCTGGTTTGATATGGTGCTTCTGATGCTTAAAGCGATATGTAGGTGGTACACTGAGCTGCACGTCGTTTTTGACAGGTTTTCTTTGAGGGTGTAATAAAAGAAAACATGTCAGTGAATGGCACACTTATTTCAGTTGCACTACCTTTATTGTTTTACTGGTTATCGTTTACTGGACATACTGTGCTCATTCCTGTTTGGCTTTTGTGCTCTTGTTTCCCAGATTGCTGGGACTTGTAATGAATGGTAGATTAACTTCTTTCGAACCGAGGTTGCTGTGTGTGGGATAGGCAGGACGTCTGCTTAGGAGACCGCCCTACCCTTACTGGCTTTTAGTCACGAAGCTCATAGGTCCCATTTCGGGAGGATCTTTCCTTTATTTAATTTTGCAAATAGCCAATATGCCCCATATATAGATAGCACTGGGCCGAAAGGGGGGGGGGGGGAGAAGGGAACGGGTATACTATAGTAGGCTTGTTTAACGTTAGATATTTCATTGCTCTCTCTCTCTCTCTCTCTCTCTCTCTCTCTCTCTCTCTCTCT
>JAGKTI010039992.1:0-10477 GCA_018397915.1 Birgus latro
CACCAAGATATGTTGTTGTGTACATATACACAACAGACGACTTATGCTTTGAAATGAGTACAGAGAAAGTAGGAGGATACAGAGAAGGGTTTGCTATCAGTCGTCTCAGACAGTTGAGCCCTATTCAACGGTACTGCAGCACTACACGTGCCTCTATCCCACCATTATTACGGATGATGACCAGAGAGAGAGAGAGAGAGAGAGAGAGAGTTTTCAAGCAGGTGTTATGCCTAAGATGGCAATGTTTCAAAGGCAAGTGAGATAACAGCAATAACTCATCCATAACCTTAAGTCTGCCTCGCCACCACACTCTCACGCGGCTCTTCATCATAGCTCACTGAATAAACTGAAATTAAATAATTCATTAATTAAATAAGTAAATAAGGTGACACGGTAAAAAAAAAAAAAAAAAAAGGGCGGGGGCAATGTGAGTTATAGCTTCATTTCAAGCCTTGCAAGGAGAGTAGTTTACTGTTCTCTCTCGCTCTCTTTTTCTCCGGAAACGGTCCAGAAACGGCTCTCATTACAGCATGTGCTAAGCGAACCAATGGGACCGTGAAACTGTATGTACTATAGTCTTGGATGTGTGTGTGTGTGTGTGTGTGTGTGTGTGTGTGTATACATTCATATGTATGTGCATTGTAGCGTAGCAGAAGCTGGAAATATGATTTCCATGAACGTTTGAATGATGATTGGAACTGGGTTATAGATGGTGCTGTTTCAGTTTCACGTAAAGTGACATTTTTTCAAGGGGATGTTTTGACCCCAAATAATTCAACTCTTAATGTGTTACATTACGTAGAGAATCCGGAGGGGCATTTCTGTGAAGTAAACCTATTGTCCTTTGAAAACAATTGGCCAAAGGTCAGGGTCGAACCTCTATGTCAAATGTTGACTAGTTTAGGTCAAATTTGACCAGCTCATGTAATTTTGACGTAACTTGGAGGAAGGGTTGAGGGCAGGGGAAAAATGAAGTGATTTATTATTCAGGACAGTCAATTGTTAAAAAAAAAAAAAAAAAGGGGGCAAAGGTCGAATTTCGACAGGTAGGTGCGGCCGGTAGGAAAAGAAGTAAAAACACTATTGATCTTATTTTAGTCAACTGTAGTGGAATTGTTGAAAGTCAGCCAAGAAATATATCTCCAATTTGAGAACAATATGTCAATAATGAAGGTCATTAGGCAAATCAATATGAAGAACTTTTATTCAGTTTAGATCTTTTTTTTTGGGGGGGGGAAGTCTGAAGATATGACGAATAAAGTAAAAAGATTCGATTTTCTAAATAATCAATCAAAGGTCAATAACACAGAGAAAATTCTAAAGCTAAGGTTATATGGATAGGTCAAATCAGACAATGGTGATCTTATCTGGACTAAATTTGATGGAAGATAAGGAAGAACAAAAGGATTCAGTTTGTAAAACAATGAGTCAAAGGTCAAGGTTCCAGTGCAAGATCGAAGTTCGATCCTTGTGTCTGTGTATGAGCATAACACCAGGACTTGCTTTGATTTGTTTTCGATCAAACTTAGTGCATGAGAGGAAGAATCACCGAAGAGGCTGACTTCTTACTGTGGACAATAGGCCAAAGATCATGCTCATATGGCAAAATGAACTTCATCCGATTATATCTGACCCATTCCAACTTTGTGGATGATTCAGTTAAAATGAAAGTAAATGGTCTCGATTTTAAGAACGATCACTGAAAATTTTAGGCCAAAGGGAATGGTCAAATGTCAAGATCACCTGGCAAAGTAAATCAAACAGTTTTGATCTGATCTCAGCCAAAGTTGTTGGAGGGGTTAAGGGTTAATAAAGAATGGAGTAAGTCAATTTTGGGAGAAGTCTGTTTAAGCTCATTGTCACAGGGTAAAGTCAAATATTCAGCTCTTACATTACTTGGTAAGCGCCGGTGTTGCACTATATAAGTGCTCTTCTTGTACTGTTTACTTCAGACATTACGTGAACATTATTTAACTATTTATTTTCCGCCTCCGTTGTCTGCATAAACTAGTGCTTTTGAGATGACATAATGTTTTGCTGTCCTTGGTTTCGAGTCGTAAGACGATTATGGCGATGGCTCAGTTGGTAGAGATGTGGCCTGCAGCCCTACCGGATCCAGGTTCAAATCCCCGCTGTGGCAGGGAACAGTTTAAGGATTTGCATTTCATTACATCAGGCTTTACTGATCTACCAGAAGACACGCCGACATGTCGTAAAAATACCCCCGCTAATACCAGTACACCAGTCCTGTATGAGACAGCACTAGCATGTATTCAATTTGGACGGTGGGTGTTAGCGCCGAAGTGGTGACATGTAGAGGTGTATGGTATGTAGAAGGGCTACTGGGCCTTGATAGTAGGCTGTGAAGCCTATGCCCAGAGTCGGACACATAAAAAAAAAAAATGGCCATATCCTACCGTATACCAACCACCTCATTTAGACAAACTGGTCTATCGCTTCGTGGTTTTCATTTATGTTAATGGTCTGGTTATCATGGATGAATTTCATATGAGTACCACCATTTCCTGTACGCTGATCCTAATGGCATCATCAACAGATCTGAATATTCCGTCTTCCTGCAGCTCCACTTCCACGCACTCTTACCTCTGTTTCTCCCTCCCCTCATCTTCCTACCCAGCTACGTTTCTAGGGCCATTTCCCCCTCCCAGTCATCTTCCCTCTCCCTTCTCCTCTCACTATCGTCTCCAGTTACGACCATGTTTGTCATGTTGAACGGTGGTGTTTCGAGCGGATGGGACAACACACAAAATCTGCACTGCAGGATATGTCAGGGGGCAGCCTCAGCCTGTGTTGATGGTGTTAAAGGGGAACTCTCACTCATGTTAGTCCGCAGGAATGCGAATTGTGCTGGCATGAGTGAAAATGTGTAAACAAAGGGTTGATAACACGAGTAAGCAAGAAACAGTCACAAAATTGATGGACCATATTCTAGGAGTATAGTTACCAGCCTCATCTCCTCTAATTTCACTGGAGAGTTTATTGATGTTGGTCTTCAGGAAGTGGAATGCAGTGGTAAAGTGAAAGACGTAAAAACTGTATTAAATGACTCACCAAGAAGAATATGTGATTCTCTGTGTTTTGAGAGTTTTGTTATATCATTAATGCAGCAAATACTTATAAAGGTGGAAAACTTTTATATTTGTATGACGGAGATGCAACTCAAGGCTGAAAAAAAAAACTGAATTAATATAAAGGTAAAACAAAGTATGCTTAAAAACTTGCAAAGCTGAATTTTACGGAAAAAAAAAAAAAAGGTAAACTATTGGTGCGCAGCTTGTTGCCAGTGAAATGATAATCGCCAATCTTATAATTATTTACAAGTGATGAACTATTGAAACATTATTTAAACTAGTACAGTATATGTCTCCGATGGACAGACATTTCCACAAAATACTATCCACAAAACCTTTGGGTGATACTAATTTTACTCACGTGACAATCATCAAATATCAAAACTGCACTATTTTACTGGAAGAGGAATTCATTTTTTTTTTTAACTGTGTCCGACTCTGAGCATAAGCTTTACAGCCTGCTCCCAAGGTCCAGTAGCACACCTACATATCATACACCTCCACATGTCACCACTTCGGCGCTAACACCCACCGTCCATACTGAATACTGAATACATGTTAAGGTTGCCCCATACAGGACTTGTGTATTGGTATTAGCGGGGGTACTTTTACATGTCGGCGGGTCTTTTGGTAGGTCAGTAAAGTCTGCTTTTATGAAATTCATTTCCTTAAACTGTTCTCTGCCCGAGCGGAGATTCGAACCCGGGTTCATTAGGACTGCAGACCACTTCTGACCTGTAATCATTACAATGAAACCACTGGATATCAGCCTAGATATATAGGTACTGAGAATTAATAAACAGTAAATTATATGGCGCTACATCACTTAGGTGTAATAGCACCGACCATAAGACTCAAGCACTACTTCTGAGCATTATTTGTAACCTGGATTACAGGAGTGCTGGTAAAGCTCTGATCTTACCCTCAAGGTATGATCTTGGTGAAATGCCACGATCATACCTCAAACGGTAGGCCAAAACGGCCATTTCACAACACAGTCACGTTAGTGCTAAGACACAATGACATTGCTATGACATCCCACGACACCCTGACGACACACTACGATCATCCCTTGGTTAAAAATTAACGGTCACTTTGACTCCACGTCACGCCAAGACATCGCCAATACGCGCTGCGAAAAGTTATGGCAAGCTGCGACATGGTACAGAATCGCTAAGTTGCCGCTAAGTCACTGCTAAGATTATCAGGATATAATATGACAATACACAGTGATGGCCGTGTGTTAGTTGTCGTAGCGTGTCTTAGGTATAACTTTGCCTGGCCTAGGTATAACTTCATGTGTTGTAGCGGGTCTTCAGGGATCCGATCTCCAAGATATTGCCACGACACTTCAAGTCACACCTAACGACAAGCTACGACAACCTATGACAAGCTAAGACACGCTAAGTTACAGCTAAGACAAATGACGTTACTGTCACGACATGTCACGTTCTCCTCCTTGTCGGCGTCCATGCCGACAATTTTTGAACATTCCAAAACTTGTCATAGCATGCCAATACCCTTGAAGAATGATCAAGTTCTCCACGTCATAGCTACGTCATCGCTAAGTCACTCCACGCTACTGATGACATGCGGTGACAAACAAACAATGAAGATCGTGGCGTGTCGTGGGAAAGTTCCTGACGCTGGGACATAGGCTTAAGTGTATTTTAAATGGACTTCTTCAGTTCCTTGGTAAATGATAAGATCAGGCTTCAGTAAGACTAACTTTAAGTCACTGAAGAAGAGGACTTAATGAAGCATGGTTCTAACCCTTTCAGTACGTTATATCTTTAGAAAGATGATACAATATCCTAGTGTTAGTAACAATGATCATCAGAAACCTGGCTCATGGATTATCTAACCAGAAAAAACATCGTGCATCAAATAAGATAACCCACTACATGGACACTCAGCTATCATCACCTACATCAATCCAGGCTAATAATTGAACTGATAACCTTCTCTAGAAACTTTTCCACTAAAGACCTAAGAATGAATGTCTGATGTACACCACCTCTTCCCATCCTAAAACCTTTCTCTTCTTCTCCAACTAATTCCTCTGTTATTTCTCTAACTCTGCCAATAAGTATCTCACCATATACTTTTCCTATTACATTAAGCAGACAAATGCCCCTATGATTACCACACACGTCTCTTTTCCCTTTTCCTTTGTACAGGAGAATAATTATACCTGACTTTCAATCCTCCGGAAGTCTACCTTACTCCGAGGCCAATCTGCGCATATTCTACCACTAACCCCCATGCTTCAGCGTTTCACCACACACTCCATCAATTCCTGGGGCATTCCCAACGTTGACATTCTTCATTATTTTCACTATTTCCATCCTACTGACTTGTTCCTCTCTTCTAACCTCCCTCCTTCTCCCAGCCATTCCCCAGCCACTTATACTTGCATTACATTCATTCTCTATGTTCAACAATTTCTTAAAGTGTTCTCTCCATCTGCTCACCTTTCTCCCTTCTCCACTCGTAATCAATCATTTTTATCTTTCACTCCCTGACTTACTTTATCACCCTGTCTAACTCTCTTTACCTCTTTCCAGAACATTATCTTACATTCTCTCCACTTTTCACTCAAATTTCTTCCAAATTCCTCATCCACTCTCTTCTTACTCTCTCATACCAGTCTTTTCACCTCTCTCTGCCTCTCTTCATATAACTCTCTCTTCCGTCTCACAACTTCCTCCACGCCCCTTTTTTTCATCCACTTACTATATGCTTTCTTCTTTTGCACCACAGCCTGCCTCACCTCTTCATTCCACCATGCTGTTCCTTGTACCCTCTTTCGTCTTCTCTTCACCCCACACACCAACTCACATGCTGCGCAGATTTCCTCTGTGAATATCTTGTACACGCCTTTCACGTCCCCTTTCTGCTATAAATCATAGTTACTCAATCGCTCCTCCACTGCTTTTTTATATTCTGCCTTTTTTCCATCCTCTTGTAACCTTTCTACTCTCCTTGTTTGTACTACTTCCTCCTGTTCTTCCTATCTCCTACTCCATAAATTTCATTACCAGCCGTGATAGTGCAGCTAGTATTGTTTTCAGTTTGTGTGGGGGGGGGGGGTTAGTACGACAACTTCGCAACCGCTCAAGCTATCATCACGATATTTTATAGGTGTGTAGTAGGGATAAAAATCTCCTACGAGTTCGAAATTGGTGAAAGTAGGGCATGATAAAGGTCATATTCCGAGCAGCGCTAGACTCGCGGCCGGTGTGATTCCCCCACTGAGGGGCCTCTAGAATGAACCTTTACTTTCACCACAACCATGTAGTGATCAGAAAGTCCATTCCCCAACCACTCGATGCTCTTGCATCCATTACACACCTCATTCTGTCATCCACACACACATAATCAGTCATTCCCTTCCATTCATTCAGTTCACCCCCTGCCCTTCTCATCACTCACCATGCATACCTGTGAATCAATTTGTGTCTCAAGAGAGTATATGCTATCTCCCTGCACGAATGTCCATTAGAGCACTACCATTCTCATCAGTTTCTGCATGCACATCCCCAATCTCCATCTTTTCCATCCACCTTCACATTCCTTTCTTTTCCATTCATATCTCCAATCAAAAACACTCTCTTATTCTTTTCAAACTTTTCCATGCACGCTTCCACATCACAGAATTCTTCCTTCACTCTATTTCCACGATATTCGTTGGTTCATACACACACACACAATTAATAGTCCAATTTTCAATCTAACCCAAAAAATCCCTGAGCTGACAGATCCATAAGCTCGTGGATTCTCCTTCAATCTCTTGAACACGATACAAACTCCTTCTTTTGCACTCTCATTCTCACCTACTTGCAAACATATACCCCATCCATAATCCCATTCTCTCACAGTCTCACCTCCCCATTTTGTCTCAGTTATTCCACATACATCCACTTTTGCATTCTCAAGCACATGCATAATCTCTCTCTCTCTTTCACCTCATTATTCGCACCCCTTACATTCCATGTCGTAATCCATACCTTGTCATTTGTTTGGTCCTTTGTCGTCACCTTTTTTTTTTCTTTTTTAATGCAAGGAAGAAGGAACCAAAGGCTATGGGCCCACATACTGTTCCCTCCAAGAAAAAGCAAAAACAATACAAAAGAGAGCCAAATTCAAGATCCATTCATTTCGAGATACCTGGACACACTGCGTTTGAAAGACTGGAGATCATAGGAAGTAGGGAATACAGACAGAGGAAGACAGTTCCAGAGTTGACAAGTTGCATAAATGAAGGACTGGGAGTAACTGTTAACTCTTGCATCAGAGAGTTGGACAGAAAAGGGATGAGAGTTTGTTGCTTGACGGGTACTACGTGCCCGTCGTAGAGGTGGAGGGATGCAAGCAGACAGTTCAGAGGAACAGTGACCGTTGAAGCAGCAATAGAAGAGAGATAAAAATGCAACAGTGCGGCGAAGAGACAAAGGTTGAAGGGAATCAGTAAGAGGAGGAGCGTTAATGAAACGGAAAGTCTTTGACTCCGCCCTATTGAGAAGAGCTGCATGTGGGGAGCCTCATCACACATGAGAGGTGTACTCCATACATGGGCGAATAAAACCCGTGTACAAGGTCAACAACTGTGCAGGGGTAAAGAAAGTACGGAATCGGCTTAGCACACCTAATCTCTTGGAAGCAGATTGGTAAGTCCTTGTCCGAGGCTTCTTGTTTGTATTTTTAGTTAGTTGTTTCCCGGGAGGGGCACTAACCCTCCGCTAACCCACCTGTCACGTAGGGAACACGTGGTGGTTGGTTATAATGAAATCATTTGGCTTGACACTCAGTGTATAGCTACCATAAAATAGAGTACCGCTACACAAAAAGAAACTTCCCAGAATTTAAGAAGGAAGAAGGGAAACTGACGAGGAATCCTTTCTCTGATAACTCTTGATGTTGCTCTCATTCCCTATTGTGTTCAGGACAAATTCCTTGACCTCAAGAATGATTCTACTGACAGAGACCTTTATGAAGAAAAGTCTCTGACTGTGTTCTGATACTTCATGTATCAGCCATATCCAAAAGTTAGTGAAATCGCACTTAGAGTGCTCTTGATATTTTCCACAACATATTTAAGATAATGAAGTTTCTCCACTCATCTACAGATAAAAAGTAAAAGCCGAAACAAGTTGGATGTGGACCCAGATAAGAGATGTACTGTACGTTGTCAGTGACTCGACTTCGAATCAGCGGCTGGCTGAAATCAGTGTCATCTATCCCATTGATATGTAACACAAAATGCATTCTGATTGATAGCTGTAAGCAATAAAATAAATGGAGGGCACCAAAACAGTTTTTTTCATCATTGTTTGTGAGGGACTGGAGAGAGAACCGAAGGGGGGCCACGAAGATGTGAAGATCCCCTCACGTAGAGAATGAAGTGTAAAAGTTTGAGGAACACTGATTCAGTCGATTCCATCTGTAGTTGTACCTTAACTAATACGATGGATGAATATCTTTAGAATATCAGTTATCCAGTGTTTGTATATTTGCAAAATGTTTTGTAATACCATAATCAAGTTGTATCTTGCGTAATATCTATTTGTTTAAATGTTAGCTTTGTTCAATAAACATAACAATTTCATCATGTCTCTGAAAACATAACCTTTTGAGACATACGATACCGAGTATATCCTTGGGTACATGAGAGCATAAACTTGTTTAAGTCATAAATCAAGGCTTCAGTCTTAAGGGATTCTCCTTACCTGAATCAAACTGCCTGGTTAAAGGGAGAATGTCAAATTATTTGGTCATATTGAAAGACTTTTACACTGTACCTGTGGATCATTGGGCCATGGTCATTAAACCATTTCATCATTTATTTATTTAAATACACATTTTATTTTTTTATTTTTTGTTTTTCCTACTTCATAAATTGTTTTTCATTCATTATATATATTTTTTGCCAATATTTTAAACACTTAAAAAGATAATAATTAAAAAATGTAATAACCCAAACTACCATCCTAACTGCTAAAAGAAAAAAAAAAATGCAAACCAACATTACCGCCTGAAGACACAAATAGCTAAACCTAAATAAATATTCACATTGCTTATAATTATGGGTATAATACCTCGACCAACCAAACGGCATCGACTGCAAATGTGTAATGCATCTCTACATTACACAGCTGCACTCATCACCTTTTGTTCGCCTGTCATGCAAAGCATATGTATTGATACAGAGGACAACAATATATATATAAAAAGGAACCAGATGAGTCGGCACCTATTCCGTACATGCCACTATCGACTCTAATTGAGAAATCTTAGTAAACATATTCAAAACACTAATATTTGTACAGAAAATGAAATAGCCCTCCCAACACAGCACCATCGATTGCAAATGCCCAGTAACTTTCTGTATTGGACAATTTCACTCAATTGGTGACTAGCACACGAGGCAAGTGGTTGAATATAGAGGACATCAATATCAAGTGTAGAACAGTCTAAGCAGGAGCTTTTTCAAATGTAAACTGTCAACCCTAATTAAATAATACACTATATACATATTTACAGTCGATAAAACAAGAGTAGAATTGCTCTGGAGCCTGCGGCGAGGCTCATATTTCAAACAGTTTGCTGTAAAAAGTAACTAGCCCTAACAGAGAGATCCACTACTCAACTTCTGGAGGCACCTTAACATAGCGTCCCACTATATAGATTCTGGAGATGCCTTAACAGAGTGTCTCACTACCTAGATTCTGGAGGTGTCTCAACAGTGTCCCATATTCAACCTCTGGAGATATCTTAACTGTTCTATTACGCACTACCCAGCTTCTGGAGGTGCCTTAATAAATTGTCTCACTACCCACATTCTGGAGATACCTTAACAGAGCACCCCACTACCCAGTTTCTAGAGGTGACTTTGGATTCTCCATGTCCAATGGAACCACTTGTATGTCTCAGTAGGCTTACATTAAGCACTTTCACTAAAGCGGTCACAAGATGGCTCCACCTCAGGTGTCAGCTGATGGCAGAATTGGATTCTCCATGTCAGATTACCTCATATGATACCATTTTTGTGTCTCCAAAGACCTCCTTTTAACCCTTTAACCACGGGTCATCACTTCCGTGATGCTTGGGCGCAATGGATCATACCACGGGGCGTCACTTTTGTGATTTTGTGATGTTTTGAATTCGCCCGGGCTTTCAGGTGGTGACTTGTATCATCTATCAGCCCTGCCAATGTCCAACAATAGTCAGAGCTGCTAATGTCATCAGTACTCCCATCCATTGTTGACAATTTAGCCATTTTCCCCCATTCTAGACTCCCCTCCCTACCTCCCCTCCATTACCCTCTCGTGTTGTCCGCTCAGCCGCTCTGCGCTACGTAAATCTTCCCCGGATTTTTCCACTGA
>JAGKTI010039994.1:0-10477 GCA_018397915.1 Birgus latro
TCTCTCTCTCTCTCTCTCTCTCTCTCTCTCTCTCAGGATCATACGCTCAGTTGAATAAATCGTTAAACGTTACTTGGAATCTAGAGTTGTCCCGCTCATTAATTATAAGTTTCTTCAGTGATACACACACACACATGCACAGGGAGAGAGAGAGAGGATACTGCTACCGATTCCGCAACACTATTATTACAGCTTGTACCCTTGGCGTCTCAAGGGGGGAAAAAAAAAAAAAAACATTCGCGGAGAGTTTAAATCTCTCTGCGATAACTTTGCGCGAGTGTTATAAATGCAATGTATGTTACTAGGGTAAAATTTCATTTTAAGACTAGTATTTGTCGTAAATCAAGGATGTGTTCCAGAATACCACATTTTTTTCATCTTTGTAGAACTGGCACTATAAATATGGGGGAAATGGCATTTCAGCTTTAGAGCAGGTATTTATTTTTCCGTGCAATATTATTGTCTTAACAGTAAATCACAACATAAAGGCGACTTATAATGAAGACTAAATATACGTTCTTACTCATTCGTAACAGTTTCGTAGTATTTCGATGATCGGATTTCAATACATTGGTCACTTTGCCATCACACGAAACACGACTTGTCCATTTTGTTTTTTCAAGGATAATCGAGTTTTGTCATTACACATTTCATTTAGTGACGATATCTTTTTAAGCAGATGTTAGAAAATTTCCATCATGAGTAATACAGCGGAAGAGTAAATAGACGTAATAAGGTTTTAATATAGATAATAGTAGACAACCTGTATGGCGCGCGTTGACGTGTTTGTTTATGCATGTGCGCACGTGTACAGTACGTGTATAAGTGTGTGTACACTGAGTTGGGTGAGGAGAGGTGGTTCGCGAGTGTGTGTGCCGGTCGTGCTGGTGACAGACTAGTGACGGTGAGGGTGGCCCAGGCTAGGCCCAGCCCAGGGGTAAGGAGGGAGATGCTAGCGGGGAGGGGGAGTGAGAGGAAGAGGAGGAGGGTCCACACCAATCAAATATCCAAGCCTAAACCACACCACTGTCTGCTGCTATTATTTTCTCTTCAACCGTCTGTATTTTGTGTGTCTTTCCTTCTTTCTAACTTTTACCATACCAGAGTCTACGAGCATTATCTTCTGTATCCCCGTCTGTGCCTTGTATCTGTCCTCCTTTCATCATAACCCCTGTTAACCTTTTCACACCAACAACATTTTTTGTAACCTACACCGTATAAACTCATTATTTTATGCTTCACTCACTGTTCCATCTTATCCAGACTTCATTTCGTCGCACTAACCACTTATTGATAAATGGAAAGGAGAAGAGGGGAAGGGAGGAATGGGGAATAAGGGAGTGGGGGATAGGAAGTGAAGGGAAAAAAGAATGAATGAGGTGGAGATGAGAGGCGGGGATGGAGAAGAGGTGAAGCGACGAAAGAAGGGAATGGGGAAGACGGTTGAAGGGGAACAGTGGCGTTGCTAGTTCTTCACAGGTTTGGGGGCTAAGTTGGGGCCAAGCCTCTTTTTTGGGGGAGGAGGGGGGGGGGGCTGAGTGATGCAGATTATGTACGTAATCCTAAATTTCAAATGGGGAGCCTGCAGGGAGAGGCCAAGAGTCTGACTTGGGGAACTCGCCAGTTAGGAGAGGCGAGGAAAGGAGAAGAAAAGAGGAGAGGGCGGGATGGAAAGGAAAGGACAGGAAGGGAAGGGAGGAAAGAAGGGGGCAGGGGCGAGAGAAGAAGGGAGTGGGAGGATAGGAGAGAAAGGGAGGACAGAACATACACAATAAGCAAACCTTATGTCTCTGCTTCCACTGTGTTCCGTTTCACCGTTTGTGCCATGTCTCTGTCTTACCTTCCTCTTAACCTCCTATGACTTTCCCCATATCGCTGTCTACTTCATCTGTGGAGTGTCTCTTCGTCTGTGCCTTGTATCGGTGCCTTTCTCAAAACCCTCTTTGACTTTTTACCCTTCACGAAGGGATGGGAGGGGCGGAGGGGAATGGAAGAGAGCAAGAAGCCTCATAATATTTCCTGTATAATATACAGTAGTTTCCCAAAGAGTGGACAGTGAAGAATTGGTGTATTATTAGTGTGATGGTTGACGTATGTCATCCCTAGTTTTTTTTTTTTTTTAACCACTGCCAGCGAAATCGGAGAGGGTTATGTTTTCACCTTTGTCTGTCTTTCTGTCTGGGACAGTATATCTCAAAAAGTTGTCATCGGATTTCAATGAAATCTAGTGGATAAGTGTGCAGTGGGTTTAAAGAATTGTTGGCCAGATTTTGAGGTGGATCCGATCCAGATGCAAGAATAAATCATAAAGTTTTATTGCATCGGCAGAGGTATGCGATGTCTGAGATTCAGTAACAGGTCAGACTAAGTAGAAAGAATTAATTGATTGACTGTGTCAGACCGTAATAGTAATCGTCTGGTAGGAAGGAGGAATTTCAGCAGTAAATCTTGTTTTAATGACATTAGCGGAGATATGATCTCTCTGAATGTTTTATAATTTTCTCATTCTTATTTCGCTATAGCATATTATTCTTATCACTCGCTATCAACAGATAACACCACAAATCATCACTTCACCACGCGGGTGCATACACAGCTGTTCGTACTGAGCTACGAGTACCTCATTCAGGACCACTGTGATAATATTACTGTAAGTGTTACTGTGATGTGTTGGTGGGCTTTGTTGAGGATCATTTAAGACTTTTAACGAAATGCGAATCCTTAATCTGTTCTTGCCCCAGCTGGGATCGATCCTTTGATCTTGCACGATTAGCAGTTCACTTTCTTACCACGTAACCTCCATCTTCCATGGAGGCAACCAGGATACGGTGGTTGTAGAGTAATACCATGGTGGTGATGAGGTAACAGGGAGCGTGGTGATGCGTTGACGGATGGTGAGGTGACAGGGTTAGGGTCGTGGTTGTAGTAGTGGTGGCGATGATGGCGGTGGTTGTATGATGGTGACGGGATGGAAGAGTTGTGGTGCGGTGACTGGGAGTGGGTAGTGATGTTAGTGGAGAGACAGGGTTAGGGTGGTGTTGGTGGGGTGGCAGGATGAGAATCGTGTGGTGATGGGGTGTCTGGGTGAGGGCGGTTGTGGTGATGAGGTGGCTAGGTGAGGGTGGTTATGGTGGTGGGGTGACTGGGTGAGGGTGGTTGTGGTGGTGGGGTGACTGGGTGAGAGTGGTTGTGGTGGTGGGGTGACTGGGTGAGGGTGGTTATGGTGGTGGGGTGATTGGGTGAGGGTGTTTGTGGTGGTGGGGTGGCTGGGTGAGGGTGGTTGTGGTGGTGGGGTGACTGGGTGAGGATGGTTGTGTTGGTGGGGTGACTGGGTGAGGGTGGTTGTGGTGGTGGGGTGACAGGTTGAGGGTGGTGGTGGTGAAAGGTCGGGACGATGGTAAATGTGGGTTAAGTTATGTAATGCCCTTGGGAAAGTCCAAAATAGTTTTATATGGCGATCTCCTGTCAAAAACAATACTGTAGTGATGTGAGGAAATATGACGTAATATTCAGCTGTATCAGCATCATCGTCGTTGTCATCACTGTCACCACCATCGTCATTTTCATCAGACTTCGCCTCCCACCTAAGGTTAGGATGAGGTAGGATCTAGAAAAAAAAAAAAAAAAAGTAGGAGAAACCTACCAGAACTGACCAGTTATATGGGGAACATTCAAGCCCTCAGAATTCTGACTCCACCCCACAAGCATAAACTTCCACAATTTTGCGCGTCATGTAACCTATCAGCAAGAATCATATCCGACAACTACCACTTCGCGGGGAGAAAACGGGTGCCAGATTCATGTCCTGTGCACAAGCGTCTTCCAACCAGCCCAGTTCACTGTCAGTTCCATAGCTTCATCACCTTCCAAGAGTGTAGGTGAGAGGCGTTAAAAGTTTAGAGGGAGAAGACTGTGCTGGAAACTTGCCCTCGAGTTTGTTGAGTAGCAGGCCTCCTTGCGCAGTACCTCCTTACTATTGGTGAAGCCAGCCCAATCCTAGAGCTTCTCCACCAAAATTAGTTCACGGGGCCTATCGGATGGTTTATGCTGTGCTTTCACCAGCCCAGTGCCGGAAACGGGCTTACATTCCAGTTATGAATAAAATCGTCTGGTGTTTCCTGAAAGAGAAATGTAGAGTTATGCCAAACAAGAGAGGGTTAAAGGGTACAGGATGTAACCTAATTCACAGGGTGAGGAGAGTTTCATGATAAGAGGATGTGGTGGGTGGGTAGGAGTGAGGTCATTCAGACTTTATAGTATGGTACACGCCGCACGAGTTGTGAATGAACTCACCAAATTTGTCTGCTTATGTTAGTCGAGACATTTTTTTTTTAATAGAAAAGCAACTGGACAGATTGGTGTGAGTATATGCAAAAAATATTAATCTTTTTCTTAACGGGTTTCCCACTAGGAAAATTGTTTAACATTTGGCATATAATGTACTTAAGTAGAACAGCAGTGTTATTTTTTTTTTTTTCGTGTCAGTCACTCTTAAAGGAGAAATCATAAATTATCACACAGTTTCTTATTAAAGTACCATAGTGTATACTCGTTGCTTTGTTTTCATATTACAGTGTGATAGATTTCCAGTCAGATCGAGGAAATAGCTGTGAACAGTTTTTTTGTTAGACTGAAACAAGAGATTGTGATCTCGGTACATTTGAGTGCATGGAGGGAGGACAAGAGTTAAGAGTCAGGGTGAACGTAACGGAACAGGAAATGGAAAAGGAAGAGCGAGATTGTTAGTGGTAGTAGACCATATGTAGGCTTACTGGTGATATGCCCAGAAAAGAGGAAAGAGGGGAGGACTGGAAGTGAGAAATGGTTAGTGAAGGGGAGGGTGTAGGGAGAAAGTGAAAGGATAGTGAATTAGGATCTCTGAGAGAAGGGGTGGGGGGTTGGGGGGCGTGGATGAGGTAAGCAGATTTCAGCGAGCTAGATCATGAGGGGAAGTAGACATAAGGGAGGGAGGGGGGAGGGAGCTGGTGATGAGAGTGTTGAGAGGGGCGTGTGATGAGAGTGTAGAGAGGGTGTGATGAGAGTGTAGAGTGAGAGGGTGTGATGAGAGTATAGAGTGATAGGGTGTGATGAGAGTTGAGTGAGAGGGTGTGATGAAAGAGTGTAGAGTGAGAGGGTGTCATGAGAGAGTATTAAGTGAGAGGCTGTGATGAGAGAGTGTAGAGTGCGAGTGGGTGATGCGTGTGCAGAGTGAGAAGGTGTGATGAAATAGTGTAGAGTAACAGTGTGTGATAAGAGAATGTGGAGTGAGAAGATTTGATGGGAGTGTGTGGAGTGAGAGGGTGTGATGAGAGTGTGTACAGTGATAGAGTGTGATGAGAGAGTGTGGAGTGAGAGGGTGTAATGTGAGTTTGTGGAGTGAGAGGATGTGATGGGTGTGGAGTAAGAGGGTGTGATGAGAGAATGTGGAGTGAGAGGGTGTGATGAGAGAGTGTGGAGTGAGAGGATGTGATGAGAGTGTGGAGTGAGAGGATGTGATGATGAGTGTGGAGTGAGAAGATGCGATGAGAGAGTGGAGTGAGAGGGTGGGATGAGAAAGTGTGGAGTGAGAGAGTGTGATAAGAGTGTGGAGTGAGAGGATGTGATGAGAGTGGAGTGAGAGGATGTGATGAGAGTGTGGAGTGAGAAGATGCGATGAAAGGTGGAGTGAGAGGGTGGGATGAAAGAGTGTAGAGTGAGAGGGGATCATGAGGAGTGTGGTGAGAGTGTAAAGTGATAGAAGAGTGCGATGAGTTTAGAGTGAAAGGAATGAAAGGTTGTGATGAGAGAGTGTAGGGTGAGCGTAGAGTGACCATAATATTGAGTGAGGGGAGGAAGAGGATGTAATGAGGGTGTGTGATAAGCAGCCGTAGAGTGAGAAGGCGTGCTTACTGTGTAGATTGAGAGGGGTGAGAGGATGTGCTGATAGAAGGTAGAGTGGTAGTAGTGACGAGAGGGCGTGAGGTGACTGTTCAATGTGTGTGTGACCTTGGGCTTCTTCCAGTGGTGGCTTTTACTGTTACATCATCCCTTCCGTTACTCTGTCCTATTATACTACTTTTACTCTAACCTGGCCCAGATTTTTTGCGCTTTTCTCGCTTATTTATATGGTATCTCAGTGGCAGAAAAGGGAATACAACAGTTCTGCTTCATTTTCGTAGCAATCCTTTGTATCTAGTGCTATGTTCTTTTGTAAATCTCCTACTATACATCGCTTTTAAGATGGAGAGATTTAGTCCAAGTTACAGTACGAGGAATATGGTATTGTTTCGCGGCTATGAATCATTGACTGGCAATATCCACCTTCAACCAAGGACATCTTTTGAACTTTGTTGTTGCTGTCTCCGGATTATTTCATGTTCGGGAGAATTTTGGAATTGGAGGGATTAGATACAGCCTTCATTAACTCTTTCAGCACGAAAGGTCGTTTCTGCGTTGACTGAAATCGTCTGTAGGCTGCAAAGTTTGATATATTCATACGTCATCCTAGTAAGAGGTTAGAAATATTATCTCATTGCTTCACAGTTTTCATTCCGTATGAAGCCTTGTAGTAATTATAGTATGGAGTGTAATGCTATAGTGTGAAGAGAGTCGTAACCCTGTGAGTGATTATTATTAACACACCAGTTAAATAAAATACACAGTACACCACACGGGTTTGTTCTTACGGCATTTTGTATAGTTGCTTTGGAGCTAAATTACTATTAATAGTGGTATTGTAGTGGAGCACAATGTCTGATGTTCTAATGTGGGACTTCAGAACTGAGTGGTTCCTCCTTAACTGATTGCTTAGATTGCCAACAGTGCCACCATCATGTGGTGGCACCTATGTAGCTGAATAGTGGAGCTACCCAGTTATACAAATATCCCTCATCTCCCTCCCAATCCCCCGAAAGGAAGATGGTAGACTGCAGGAAGGAAACATCAGCCTGCATTCCACTAGATTCACGTTACAGATGAACCTGGAACTATAGATACTATTACTTCTACTAGACTGATAGTGTTTTACTAAGGTAGATAAGAATGATGGCAGTAATATCACGGTAGGCCAGAATGGTGGCAATAATATAATGGAAAGCCAGAATGGTGGTAATAGTAACATGGTAGGCCAGAATGGTGGCAATATTATCATGGTAGGCCAGAATGGTGGTAGTATTGTAACAGTTATGATGACTTCTTGTTACACTTTTTTCCCCTCGGTATTACCAGACAATTTACTTATCTCTGGGGAAAGCTGTATTAGTGATTTTTTTTTTTAATGCAAGGAAGAAAGAACCAAAGGCCAGGGGCCTGCAAATTGCTCCCTCCAAGAAGAACAACAAAAACAAGATAACAGAGAGCCAGATTCAAGATCATTCATTTCGAGATGCCTAGACACACTGCGTTTGAAAGACTGGAGATCGTAGGGAATTCCTGAAATGAGTTTAAACTAGGATGAGTTAATTAAGGTTAGGTTAGGTTAATTTAGACTCGACATTGTCATTGCTTCTTTCTCCATTGTCATTGCCTCACCTTCCATCGTCTGTGCTTCTGCCTTTCCTTCATACCGTTGGTTACGCGCTACGGTTCAATCCCAGAACTGCCAGGCACTAAATACTGTTTTCTATCCTTCAGTGTTCTAGCCTAGCCTCTGATCCATATACTACAAAGGGGGGAGGGTAATAATGACTGTTAGTTACCTGCCGTCGCTGTTCCTTTCACCAGTAAGTATGCCAGGGTGTTGTTGCTGACATAATTAGTACTGATGCACTCTCACTCTTACGCCCTCCGTCACACTTTCACATTGCCACCAGTAACGCCTTTACTCCGATGACGTATTATGCAGTGTTTTCTCGCTACCCCCAAACGATTGAACTTCAGGGAAACCCCTCACAGTGAAGGGGTTAGAAATGATCACTATGAAAGGTGTCACAGGTATGTATAATAGAAAGTTGGAAGCAAGAATAAAACTATATATAAAAACAAACGCAAAAATGTGTCGTAAACTTGAAAGGAATAAAGTGGAGCTTTATAAATGGAAAGATTTTGTAATGGCCGCCACCAAACAAACAAATGCCGGACGTGCACATGTAAGCAGTACTTCGTGGCCCTCATCCCCCCCCTCTCTCTCTCTCTCTCTCTCTCTCTCTCGTGTATGTGTGTGTGTGTGATAAAAGTGCCTGTGAATGTTTGTGTATGTGAATGAGGTTTGGATCATTGAAGGTGTGAATGTGCATAAATCCTTGCTATTTACCATTGAATCTGGCTGACGCGTGTATTCGTATGGAGGCAGGATTGTAGAGCGTCCGCCATAAGTTGGCACAGATTTTCGTCCTTTCGCAGCCTATTTCTCTAAGCTTAATGCCAGAATCAGACGATACTACGACTTTACATCTTTTCCATAGCACTTCTTCGTAAGTAGTTTATTATAGTGCTAATCACTTACAGCTCATCATTAAAGCCGATGAAGTGATAGTTTAAGGCCAGGGGAAATTGGACATAGTAGCATTGGGAAGGTCGGCTCATGTATCGCTCATATCGTGTGTTTATTTCACTTCCGAGGATGGAGAACGAATAGACAGCCCTGTCATGTGTACTTGACAATCAGGTACAAGAGTTCGCGTACTATTCCACTGTGTCTGCTTTACAGTTAGGGATGGTTTATATGATCATCCTTGGAGCATAATTTCCAGGCAGGATAACAAAGCCTTTCACGGCCACTGATATTGTAGGCGGTAACACTGAACCACGAACCCTTCATTGGCAGTCACGTGTGGGATCCTAATAACTTCATGGAACGTATCGTGTATGCATGCCACATCACACAGACCATCAGTCGACATTGAGCGTCACATACACCTCCCACCAGTGACCCTCAAGTGTCGTGGTCACTATCTGAGTGGAGAGAGACGTTAACGTTGCACTTTACTGAACTGCGTAGGCACCGCCCATGCCTGCCATGTCGTATATGATTGATACAAAAGCAGAAACGATTGCCTACAGGGAACAGTACAGTGTTAAAATGTAATGCATATGTGCAGGCCTGTTTGTCGCAAAATATACACATTACGCAGTTGCTACAGAAAGAAGATGAAACTGATTGCCTTATCAAAGAAGTTATTGTAAACATACAGTCAACTAAACAGATATATGAACAATGCTGTCCTCATGCGTTGCCACTGATTCGATGTGTACTCGTCCATCTTACGTAGTATCTGATAGTGTAAACGACCCCTTCGCTGGCTTACACCTAACTTGGTGGTAGTATTGAAGCTTAGCCAAGGGAATGACCAGATGTTATTGAGAACAATAGATTAAAGATAAAGGTCATATGGCAAGGTCAGTTCATACAGTTTTTCTCCGATTTGGACCAAACTTTATGGAAGGGTTCATGTAAGGACAAGGACAGTGATTTGATTCTGAGAGCAGTCAGTTAATGACAAAGTAACAGGGAAAGATCAAAGGTCGAGTCAGGAGAAACTGCTTTGATTCGATGTGGACTAAACTTGGTGGAAGAGTTAGGGGTCAGGCAAGAAAAAATAATTCGATTTTGAGAGCACTCGGTCGAAGGTAAACGTCACAGGGCAAAGTTAAAACATCGCCCTTTAGAACAGTTGGTGGGCGTGGGTAATTGCACTTTCCTAGTGGTTCTTCTTGATATCATGGTACTGCCTACCACTAACAATTTTATTCAGCATATGTGAGAATTCTTGCAGTGAAGTGCTTAAGGACTGCGTTACCAAACGCTTCCTGTTTGAAGTGCTCCTAAGCCGAATAATAACTTTGGAAATGGCAAGAATACTTTGTATTTGCGTATGCACACTTGGCACAGTACCATACTCATTTTATCCATAATAGATTTCGTAACAGTTCTTCCTTGTTTATTTATGTTGTGTGTTGTACTTTGATATCTCTTGTGTGTTATTTACCATAATGTAACAGACGATAATTATAGGTGTATTGTCCAAAACAAACTTCTTAGCAAAAGGTATTATGAAAATCCTAGGGGAAAAAACGCAGACATGAAACTTTCACACCCACGTCTATCTATCTATCTATTGCCAGACGCCTCAATCCCGAACGGGGTGGCCACAAACAAATCGCCTCCATGTCACTCTGTCCCCTGCCATTTCACTACCACACTCCCAACTCACACCCCCCTCTCTCATATACCTCTCCACTCCATCCCTCCATCTCATCCTCGGCCTCCCCCTCCCTCTCGCCCCCTCCACCTCACTCACATACACTCTCCTCGTCAATCTTTCACTCTCCATCCTCTCCACATGCCCAAACCACCTTAACGTGTTTCTCCTAACGCTTCCCATCACGTCCTCAACCACACCACAACGCTCCTTCACTTCCTCATTTGTTAGTCTGTCTCTCCATGTGACTCCACATGCTCCTCTCAAATAACTCATTTCCACTGCTCTCACTCTTGACTTCTGTCCTTCCAACAGGGTCCAAGCTTCACTTCCATATGTCAGAGTTGGTATCACAATAC
>JAGKTI010039997.1:0-10477 GCA_018397915.1 Birgus latro
TGAGCGTCTAGTCTCTGCTGTGTACCGTTGAGAAAGTCTATAAATTCTCGACTCTAGAGAATTGGCGAAGTAAGCCAGCATAAAAGTGAAATAGCTACTTGATTCCACGAGTCTATTCTCTCGTAATAAATGACTCGATAGTCATTCCTAGCACACATAGCTATACATTGTATACTCCAATTATACAATATTACATATCTTTTTGAATTATACATATTTCCCCCTGACAATGTGCCAGGACTGTTTTGAGGCCGACGTGTTCTCACTAAGGACATTTTCAATTTTCAAACCTTCATATCTGGAATAGTATAGCAGTTTGGGATACAACTTCAAAACCATATTACTCAGCAACTCTTCTTCTTGTGAATGAAACCATCCCCAGGTCTGCAGGTTGTCCCGTAGATGAGTAGGGGCGAGGAAAAGACAGATTGTTTCTTGTGGTGGACTCAGGCTGTGTCCGTATGGCAGCTCTTGGCTCCAACTTCGGCTGTGGAAGCCATGTGCCTGGCTACCATTGGCAGCACTTACCATGCTGTCAGAGTGGTACGCTTGTAACACTGGCTGGCCTTCCTAAAGAAACACTCTCATTTTTTCTCATTCTTTTCCTCAACTTTCCATACTCACCACCATAGGTATGAATTATCACCCTGGACATGTGGCTCATCACTGTATTCCAGCCATGATAGAATGACAGTATGCCTCTTAGGCGTGTGGGAGAACTGGCACAGATAAAATTGCATGCACTTTTCTTGACCATGAGGTAAACACTTGTACTTCTTATTATGCTTTTCTGCACTTTTTTTCTGGCAAGGCAATAATACTAACCTTACTACTTATGTTCTACGGCACTTAAAATATTTTCACTTCATATCACAATTGCAGTGCATATCACATAATTTCCAAATCAATTTCAAGAGCAAGAAAAATAAAGAAGTTGTACCCAAGAATGTAATTTTCTACAGGTGCACACTAGGTTTTCTTCCATTTTTGCTAGGGTGATTCAAGATATTTACAACCCTCACTTCACACATTACCATTGCAAATTTATTATCTCTTATGAAATGAAAAGAGAAACCACTTGCACATACTTATCCACTATTTACAATCTCCTACACATCTGTATTCAGAACTCTTGTTCAAGAAGGTAGTCAAAAGAGCAAGATGGAGAGGCGAAGGTGGGTTACAACGAAGGTGATGACTCACCTGATTCAGGGGCTCCCTGGGGAGATGCTGGCTGCCCAAGCTGGCCAGGCTGGCGACACAGACAAAGGGCAGCCATAGTTTGCCCTCTCTCCACATATAAAGGGCCAGGTTGTGGAGAAATGGCCCTTAAAGTGGTTGGTTGTGGTGATGAGAATCGTGGCAGGGAGTGACTGTGCCGCACTTGTCACGAGTGGGTATGGTGAGATGCTGTGGTGGTTTTTACGGAGTTGATAGCTGTCACTCTCACCACCATCTCCTTCACTCTTCCTCAGAGGTCAAGGTGACCCTATCATCAGTCAGTCCTGCTTCCTGCAGCACTGTGAAGGCCTTTTCCATTGTGTCAGAGCGTGAAGGGGGCGAAGCACGTGGCACATCGCTCTCAACATGATAATTTCCCCATTTTTTGGATGAAGTTTGGCCACTGTCAGATAAACAGGACACAGTTTCATCTAGAGCATGCCCTATTGCACTATCACTTAGCCTTTTCTTTGTATCCACCAGCAAAAGTTTGGCAGGGGTGGATGATGCAAGGGGGCCACTTGAGGGGAGGGGGGATGGAATAGGACAAGGATATTTCAGAAGACATCACTCCACACCTGGGCAAGTCACAGGACATGCTGAACCATGCGTGCGTGAGGTACAGGGGATCCCTCGCCACCCATAGGTGCCAATATGAAATGGCAGCCAGTTTAAATGGTGGCAGGAAGACCATCGTCCACCTGAAATGACGCAGCATATGCCGCTCCCCGGCAGCTGGAGGTTAAAGGTTCATAATAACAGGCACACTTATTCAGGCCAATCATTATATTTCCTTTGCATTTCCCCCTCCCCCCAGAAATGGTTCATGCCCTCCTAAGGGGGTGCACCCCTGAAGTTGTGTTACATCACTTACCTTTAAGCCTCAGACTGTGACAAACATTTCAGAAGATTTGTGTGCACAGTTGCGAATGCTTGCCAGAAGATGGCAAGAGTTTTTGTATTTTTCTTGTTGTATTATTCATGTCTAACTCTTGATTATGCTTGCATAGTGAGTCACGTGGACGCCTCTCAGGCTGCAGGAGGTACCAGTCAGTCTGCCACTGGCTTTCATAGTGTGAGGATAGTGCCTTATTTCTCTCAGAACACCCTCTCTATCACATCCAAGGCAGGAAGCAAGCCCAGCTGCCTGAGTGTCACTACATGGTGGCAATTGTAACAGTACTGTAATGGAGAGAAGATGGAAATGAGAACATTGTCTACCCTGCCGGCAATAACCTTGGTGGTGCCAGAGTAGTAATTAATAATAGAAAAGTAAACATACACAATGTTTTTTCACCTCAATTTCAATTACGCTTACATGACATGTTTGGATGTAAGTATATTGCTGCCATGCCTTGCCTTTCGTTACCATACCCTACCTTTCTCTTCCATGCTTTGCCTTTCCTTGCCTTGCTCTGCCGATAAATATTTTAATGGTGCTGAATTAGTAATAAATGTTAGAAAAATAAGTACATACGACGTGATGTCGCCTGATTACAAATATGCTCATGTGGCTTTGTTTAGCTGTTAGAGTGGTGCTGCAATGCCTTGCCATTTCCTACCATGCCTTGCCTTTCCTTACCCTACCCTGACTTCCTCTGTCAAGCTTTGCATTTCTATACCCTTCCCCCCTCTCTATACCCTACACTACCTTTCCTTGTCCTACGTATACGCTGAGCTATGGCAGCAGAAGTATGAGGTAAGCAATAATGCGTTGGAATGCAGACAGCAAGTAGAAAACCAGCTGAAGATTAGTGAGGGAATAATGACAGAGTGCAGGCAGCGTCAGACAACCAACTGAAGATTAGTGAGGGAATAGTGGTGGAGTGCAGACAGCATGTAGATAAGTTGAAGCATGTAGTTGACCATGTGAAGAAAATTAGTGAGAAAATTGAGGCTGTAGAGAAATAATGCACTGCTGAACCTCAGATTAGTGTGCAGGGAGAATACAAAAAGAATGGGCAATGTATGGTGGATCTTGATGAATCCCAAGCATCTAATGGTAGCTAAACAGAGTTGAATAAAAAAAAATGCGGAAGTTTTAAGTCCTGTCCTTAATTATGATGCCCCAGTTTTTAGGCCCCAAACTAGTAAATTGCATAGCCATAATGGGGGTCCAATTAAAAAGAAACCTGAGGAATTTGATGGCAGAATATCTTGGGAAGCTTATCGTACGTAGTTTGAGTTACTTACGTGTCAGAATGGTTGGGATGATAGGCAGAGGGCAGTGCAGCTTGCTACTATCCTCACGTGTGCTGCTATGGAAATTCTGGGCCAGATGTCAGTGAAGGAGAGGCACAGTTATCACTCCTTAGTAGAAGTGATGAAGCATAGGTAATGGGATCATGTACCAGACTGAGGTTTACAGAGCAAGATTCTAGACCCGCGTACTGGCTCGAGGCAAATCCCTACTGCTGCTTACTCATGACTTGGGGAGTATGGCATACAAGGCGTAACCTGGAGCAGCACCTAACTTGTTGGCTATTCTTCTGAGGGACCAGTTCATTGATGCTCTTGATAGTGAAGAGTTGAAAGTGCAAATGAAGCAGGCACAACCCAGAAGCATGCAAGAGGCACTAGCCAGGGCTCTAGAAACTGAGTCCTACGCCAGGTCCAATACATCCACTTTTCAGGCCGTAGTGCAGGATTCAAGGCAAGAAAGGGGTAGATACGTGAGGTGGAAAACTTTGAAGGAAGTTGCTTGTGCTGTGAAAAGCCAAGACATAGGAAAGAGGACTGCTAAAAGTGGAAGACGGGATAAGAGAAGATCAGAGGAGGTTGCTTGTTCTGTGAGAAGCCAGGACATAAGAAGGTGGATTGTTACAAATGGAAGAAAGAACAAGAATGGAACAGTGGAAGGAAACCCACGATTGCAACTAATGGATCTTGGACAGGTGGTGAGGTGGGACACTTCAGTTATGGCTGTCCAAATGAGAAGGAAGAGGGTAAATTAGTAAAGTCTGGTGACAAGAGGCAACAACCAGCCAGTTTTTCCCAAGATGCGCCACCACTGAGGAAATGTGAAAGAACTTTGATTTATAGTGTGCAAGAAGACAGAAGAACAATCGGCAAGCAGCGTAGTAGGAACGGGAATCTTAACAAAAAAATGCATAATGCAGTGACAGGGCCCACATCAGATGAAGAAAACCTGAAGAGGATGCAGATGTACTTCAGTGACAGGGCCCGCATCAGATGAAGAGCTGGAGTGGATGCAGATGGAGGATGCAGATTTACAACCGATGCTAGAATGGCTGCAACGAAGTACAGTGCAACCAACTTGGGAAGAGGTTTCAAGATTCAGCCCTGCAACTAAGAGCTACTGGAGTCAGAGGGTCATTCTTCGTTTGATTAACAGACTGCTGGAGCGTAAGTGGGAGACACCCAATGGCCTCAGCAAGTACTGGCAACTGGTGGTTCTGAAGAAAATGAGGTCTGGGAGCTTAGATGAGTCTCATAACCAGATCACTAGTTGACATCTGGGAGTGAAGAAAACTCTAAGTCGGCTGCGACAGAGGTTCTATTGGACTGGCAAGTGTCAGGATGTTGAAGAATGGTGTCGGGACTGTGATGTATGCTGTGCCAAGAAGGGACCCAAGAAACATGGTTGCACCCCTATCCAGCTATACTGATTGGGTGCACCAATGGAAAGAGTCGTGGTGAACATTGCTGGATCTTTGCCACTCACTGAGAGAGGAAACCAGTTTATATGTGTCGCCATGGACTACTTCACAAAGTGGCCAGAAACCTATGCCATCCCAAATCAAGAGGCTATGACTGTTGCTCAGGTGTTGGTTGACCAGTTTTTCTGTCAATCTGGGATGCCACAAGAGCTAAATTCAGACGAGGGTAGAAACTCCAAGTCTTTTGTGTTCCGCGAGTGCTGCAAGTTACTAGGGATCAAGAAGACCAGGACGACTCCTCTAAGGCCACAGTCAAATGGGATGCTGGAGAAATTCAACTGGACCGTAGGACAAGAATTGGCCAAATACTGCATAGAGGGACAAACAGAATGAGGCCAGAAATTACCTGTATTGTTGATGACATATCAGTCTACATCCCATGAGTCTACCAGATACACCCAAGCAAAACTGCTGCTGGGCCTTGAGTTACATTTACCCGTTGGACTGTGAATGGAAAGACCACCTGGTGAAGAGCTGCCTACAGACACCTACAGCTATGCAAAGCATCTACAGAAAAGGCAGGCTGAGTTACATCATCAGGTGCAAGAAGCTCTAAATTTTGGAGGCGAAGTGATGAAGTGCAGGTATGATGCCAAGGCAAGTGGGGTGAGCTTCAAGGATGGTGACAATGTTTGGGTATATAATTGTCAGCGGAAGAAGGGACAGTCACCAAAGCTGCAGAGCCCATGGGATGGGCCTTAATCTGTGTTTGACTGCGTATCAGACGTAACATACCGGATTCGGGGAGGCAGGAAATCTTATCCAAAAGTGGTACACTTGAACTATCTGTGCAATACCCGGCCCAGGACAATACAGCTGGGATGTCACCAAGGAATCATGCTCACCCACAACCGAGGATGTTGAGGAGGATCAAGGAGCTGAAGTACAAGAGGATGGTGACAGTTTCCCAACGAAAGAAGTGGATCAGGATGAGGATCAAGACATTTCAGGAGGAGTGACTGCATGGTGGAGCAGGGACATCGTCAGAAGTGGCATAGGAGAAGACCTGATAAGTTAAAGGATTATTTTGTGTATAATTAGATGTTTAGTTTGAAGTAAGGGTTATGTTTCTGTGCACTGTGTAGTTTTGTCGGGACAACAAAGGACTAGGGAAGGGGTAGTGTTAAGAAGCAGTATTTTCTAGTTAGATTGTGCTGGAAAATTTCCAATGACTCTAGTAGTGCCGTTACTTGTCAAGTTGCCAGTTAGCCTGCTGTTTTTGAGCGAGTTGTTTTGTAAGTTGTACATTAATTTTTGTGCTCTTTTTCTCTATAATGTTATATTTATGTGAATATTAAATTATGTAATCTTATCTCAGTTTGCTTGCTTAATAATTAAGAATGTTGTGTAATGCCAGAAAACTGTTGCATGTTTTGGATGTCTCCGAGTTGGTAACTGTTGTAACCATTGCTCCCTCGAGACTGCACGAGAACTGTGGAGAAGTGGTAGAACACTCTAGAATATAGGAAGCTTATATAAGGATGGTGAAGAGACGAGAGCAATTTCAGTCAGTTTTCAGTTCAGCCTGAGTGTAGTTCAGTGCCAGTGCAATGTTAGTGAAGACTGTATCTCCAGTACTTGTGAAAACAGTGAAGTAAAGTTGGCAAGCATTAAGTTTAATTATTTGGAAAATAAAGACAGTGAACTTAAGAAGCCAGTGTTTATTTACGAAGCCTAAGCTGATCCTGTGTACTGTACACCGAAGGCTGCCTAAGAACAATTCACTGGGCAACATCCTTCCTATACTGAACTACTGCTGTTAGAGCCTGTGGCAGTGTATGCTGGAGACGAAACACCAGCTTGATGTGACATTCCACAGCCTGGGTATGAGAGGGAATTTTAGCCTCTGGAACAACATCAACAAGAAATACACCACTTTTCACCATGTTGTTGATGTCACACCTTGGCAAATCTTTAGTGACAGGAGGTTCTATCACTTAGTCATAGCTGTCATGCAAGTTTATCATGTGGTGGTAAGTTCTAGCATCAAAGTTTGGTTGTGGAATTTTGAATGCTCTGCTCCTGTCTTGTGATCGTTTCTTTGCATTTAAAATCCTTCGAAAGCCCAACTCTGTGATGTGTTTATGAACATCGAAGATCATGCTTATCAAAAGATTCTCAGGATGATCAATTATGCGTTCCTTTAAATTACCGGTTTAACAATCTTACAGGAGGGATAGATTTTGCACAGGAGATGGTTTCATGAATCTGTTTCGCTGCAAACTTCAGAATTGTTCTTGATCCCGAACCACATTGGTGCATCAACCTTCATAATTAAATGTATGATCTTTTCAAGAGTTTCAGGTGGTTCTTCTGTTCCAATGTACAGTCACAGAACTCTGTTTACCGTTATTAACCATCTCGAATGACCTAATTTGCTCGGATTTCGTTGAGCCAGTGACTCATCTCAGTGACCTGTAGACACAGTGTTGTAAATATCCGACAAGTATCTTTGGTCAGTTCTCAAATCTGCAGAATCATCCTGAATGTCTTCTGCATCAACAGTTTTGAAACTCACAATAGGAAGTTTTCACAGTGTAAAAGCAGCTTTCCAATTAGTCCTGTGAATCCTCTACGTCCAGTTGCTGATCTACCTAATTCAGTGATCAAATGTCGTAGGGGAAGTTCATTAGCATGAAGCAGGCAAATGACCCATTGCTGTGGTCTTTTCATTCTTTCTCCATTAAGGCTACCTCACCACCCTCTTGTCCTGTATTTACCACTGTTCTGTCACAACCTATTGCCCTTATCTTTAATGTGTCAACTTTATTCGAGTGCAAGAAGTCTAACATTTCAGTACAGATATTTTCGGCAGTTCCTTAGTATGGGCAGAGATGCTCAAGTACTTTGAAGAAGGCTCTTGCAAAATAATGATGTGTTCTTCGTTCATTGCCCTTTTACTTCAGGTTCTTCCTGTTCTTTCAGTTATTCGTGTTTTATCTTTATGGTCATCAAAGTACCAGGTAGATGCTAATGAGTGGTTGATTTGCCTTTACACGTGCTTTTCTAATTTTATGTCTGTCAGTACCTCCTTCTGTCTGATCTATCATACCAAGGTCGTCTAAAACAGCACTTGCCACGGGAGCAGCAACGTTTTCAGATAATACACCACAATCGCACGCAATAGCAAGAGATCGCAGGCTTATTTTCTTGCTCTCTCCTTCTTGCAGTTCTTTAAAAACTTACATTTGCAAGCAGCGACATCAAATAGTCTGGTCTGAGAATATTTTTGAAAAGTTTGAACTTTCTCTTGATAACTTTGAACGTTCTTCCTTCCTTTTGCTGGTTTCTGTAGTATTTTGTATTTGCTGTGATAGCTCTTCAGCATCTGCAAAATACGCTCATCAGAGACCATTGGAATAGAAGCTCTCTGCCACACAGCCTTTACCTTTGAAATGATGGAGACACTAATCTCAGAAAATATTGGTTCCTTCTCAGATGTCTTCAAATTCTGCCGTGCATATAGGTAGAGTCGAAGACAGTTTATATTTAAATCGTCTGCTGTCCTCAAAACTGGACACAGACTCGAAAGTCTTGTTTCTTGGGGCGTCATCCTTCCTCAGTATTCAGTCCAGTCTGAGCTGTCTGTAGGAGGCAAACTTGTGAGATGCTACTTCAATGACAGACGAATGGAGATTGACTGAAAGTGAAAGAAAAAGAGGAAACATTTAATATGAGGGGAAAAAAAGAAAAAAAAAGAAAGATGTGTACGCGTGTGGAGGGTATGCACTGCATGACATTATGCTAATTAGGGAAGGAGGAGGATGTACTAGAGCACTGAGACTTAAAACATAGTCATACATGCTACCAGACATTGCATTTTTAACTATTAGAGGCATCTTTGTAACTTCTGTGGTTATTAAGATAATTTTGAAAAATGATAAAATTTTACGAAAATTTAATAAAAAATTCCTAAGGTGGGAAGGCAGAACATATTTAATATGAAGCAGAATTATTCTGCGTGTTTGACATGCAAAGTAGAAGACATATACAGTATAACTAGTACTATATGATTAATACCTGGTTTGTAGTAAAAAAAAAAAAAAAAAGGCAAATATCATGTTTTTTGCTTGACTGATTTTTTGAGCTCGTTGTTGAGGCAGAAGATATTGTTGCAGAAACGTTTGATTTCACTGTGATTTTTTTTTTTCTCGTGAGTACACAACTTTTGTGCATTACTGGATTTTGAATTTAAAAAAAAATGTTAAAACGATCCACTCTAATGCGGATGCCATGAAGCTGCTGAAAAAACAAGGAGGACAAGGCGTTCCTGAAGGCTGAACAAGAGGAAAGCCACCAAGGCATCATGCTCTGTATCGACCGGAAGCTGTCCGATGCTGAAGCAAAGAAGCATGGGAGACAGGAGGCTTCCCATGTTCAGGAACTACGAGAGCAGCAGTGGCGAGCAGCAGTGGAAGCTTTTGCTGAGAGGACTCTGAAAAAAACAAAGATGACAATGAACTTGTTCCCGGACCATCCACATCAGCTACCACATTCTCACCCAAACGTCGATAAATCTAGATCTCGTGCACCTGTCATACTTCCAGAGTTGCCTAATGCTGTGGAGTGCACAAAGAACAGAACCTCAGTGCTGTCCACATCTTGGCTGTTGCAGCATCTGGAAACATCAAGGATCCTTCAGTGATGGCTTTGAACCGGCAGAGCATCCATCGCAGGGGAATCAAGGTCTGTAGTGAACAGGTGGTAGCTCTGCACGCATCCATCAAGCCTTGTGTTCACCTTATCATTCACTGGGATGGTAAGTTGGTTGCAGATGAACCTAGCCAGGAAAAGTTTGAACGTTTACCCATCTTGGAGGGGCAATTGAGAAGTGCTGAACACTCTCAAGCTGCGATTAGGAACAGGAGCTGCCATGGCGGAGGCAATATTTGCTACCCTGAAAGAATGGGACCTGGTGGATTCCATAACAAACATGGTCTTCAACACAACTGATTACAACACCGGAATATGCCTTGGGGCCTGCACTCTCCTGCAGCAGAAGATGGAGCAGGAACTCCTACACCTAGCTTGCAAGAAGCACATCAGCAAGATCATCATCCAGCAAGTCTTCAGAGTCTGCACTGGCATCGTCACATTAGGGCTGGACATCCCTCTTTTCAAGCTTTTCAAGCAGGGATGGACCTCTGTTGCAGAAGATTGCTTTGACCCACTTGCCAACCTTCCTTCCCATTGGAACGAGGTCATTACCTTCTGCCACCTTCAACTCGTTGTCCAACAACCACGGGACGATTACCAGGAGTTGCTTGAACTCAGGATGATCTTCCTCGGTGGAGTTCCTATTTGTGGCTTCCACTTTTTGCCACCTGGCTCCTACCACCTTGCCCATTGGATGGCCAAAATCATCCAAGAAGTACCTCTTCCGCAGGCAGTTCAAGTTCACTGTGCGAGATCTCACCAGACTCGAGTAGTTCATCTTCCTCGTCGTGACAGTCTATGTCCCATAGTGGTTCACAGTGCCAGCTGTCGCGTATGCTCCTTGGAACGACCTCAAGTTCCCTCAAGACATCCTTGACTATGATGATTGTGACATCTAATCTGCTGCTGTGGAGGCCTTC
>JAGKTI010039998.1:0-10477 GCA_018397915.1 Birgus latro
TTTAAATCTAATGACATTTCATATTTCATATAACTGTTTTCATGGAAAACCAGTAATCTATCTCACGATATTCCTTTCACGATTTTTCAGGCATGCGTTCAGATAATATAAGTTTGCTGACATACTCGTATGTGACAGATTATGAAACACAGGGTAACACGAGGACCCATGTGGTACACAAGCAGTGGTAAGGAGCAATGTCTGATGCAACTACCCTCTGACAGATCTGAACAGATGGTGAAGTTAAGGGAAAAGCCAAGGGTCCGCTTTTGTAGGAACTCTAACGAAATGCACTACATTGCCAAACTGCTGGGACAATTTTACTAGGAATTACCTAAATAAGGATTTAAACTATTATACTGCAGTTCCTTCGATCTCTGGGAACCTGTAAATTTAGTATTTTAATAACCATTTCCATTAACCATTTCAAAATGATGCCAGGTAAATACCTACACAAGTTAAAAGAAACCTTTTCTACTGCAAGGTTTAAAGGATTTTTTTCTCATTCATTGTGTGGGTGGTGTTCAGCGTGCTGAGTCAGGCAACGAATGTCAAAACGGTAACAATCTCCATGGTGCAAATTACCATTTTACTTTTCAAAGCATAAAATTCTTCTGAAATATCCTGGTCCAAACTTTCTAAATTCGCAGCTTAGAATTCGCAGGTTACTAATTCCCATATAAATTCCCAGGTTGTGTCGGGTCTGCTGGGTCAGTCCATGAATGACAGTAGGGTGCGGGTGTTTTCGTGGGCGCGTGTGTGGCTGATTTTCTGGTGGGTGGCTGTGGACATATTAGCAGCGGCCTACATGAGCAACCTTATGTCAGTGCTTACCGTGGCCGTCTACCCACACCGCATACAGACGCTGGAGGAACTGGCTGAATCTGATATCATGTAAGAGTAGCATAATTTCTGGTTTTAACAGCTTACTTTTAGTTATCATCTCTTATTATCAATAATGTACGTTTTTGCAAATTTTTGTCAGTACTCACAGTGCCTGTCTATCCACACCGTATCCAGGCGCTGAAGGAACTGACTCATGCAGATACAAATTTTGTTTTCTTTTTTTCTTGTCTTCATTGTCCCTCCTCTGACTTAGCTTGGTGTAGGAGAGGGACGCTTTAATGTGATGACACCGACATAGCTTGGTGGCTCACCTATCTGGTTATACAAACGTCCCTCAGGTACTTTCCTATTCACCCAAAATAGGATGGTGGACTGCAGCTGGACAGTTTAACGTCTTCAGTCCACTCGGTTCCCATGCCAGATTAGCCTGAAGTTACAACTACCACAACCCTACTAGCATGGACTTTGGAGCAATTAGAAGACTCAGATATAGTGTTAGAGTAGCATAATTTCTATTAATCTACGTTTAATCGTCACGTATTTTAATCATTTTACTTCCTTGTCAACCTTATGTCTGAGCTCTTTGTGCCTTTCTACCCACGACTTATAGTCACGGAGGAACTGACTTAATCTGGCATAATGTGTGAGTCTAGGTAAATCTGTGTTGCCGTTCTTCTTTGTGTCGTCATCGTCCCACTTCAAAGTTTCACAAACTTTGTCAGCCCTGATATCACAAAGGGGATACCAGACACCCAAAGAATTACTTCCATAACCCTTCGTTAGTCCTGTGGGGTATTCAAACGTGGTTAGTCCAGTGGGGTGTTACATCACCCCAATACAAAAATACCTGTAGTGTTACTAACATGTAAAATATATTCATACTGCCGCTTCAGCATATCTCTTCAATCACTAATGAAAAGACTGAATGCCTTGTAGGTGGTGTTTATTAATTTATAATAATAAAATACAATAAATTCTATCAGTAAAAAAATAACAAATGGACTCATATCTCATTTTTCAGGTAAACACGCACAGGAAAATACATTGTGTGATTTTTAAAATCAGTATTATGATAAAGAGGCAAAAATAAGATTTAAAAAAAAAACTATATCACTGTATGATCTAAATGATTAGTATGACTGGGTGACTGGACACCTCGGGGGGGGGGGGGAGTGCCCCTCTCTCTCACTACAGCAGAGGCAGGACTAAACCAATCCACATGCTCCCTCCCCTCACTGAATCAGGAAAATACTGGAGCGGAGAGAAATATTAGAATTACCCGCTAGGAAATACGAGCTTTCAAAAAATTCTGGGGTGCCAAAACACCCCACCTGACTAACGAAGGGTTAATAACTTTTGTGCATTAATTAGAGAAAAATCTAGTCATTCTTCTTCTCTCTCATCTCCCTTCACCCAGACAATGTGGGAGACTATCAAGGCTGTATTCCCAAGGCTTTACAATCCTCCAACAACCTTGTATAAATCAGTTTGAGGAGAGGAATATAGTGACAGTCAGTGAAATACTAACTTTCTTATTCCCGCTTGTCTTCTCACATTCACGTGTTACATGATGGAATAACGAGGATTTGTTCTTAATATTTTTTTCCTTCCTCCCGACTCTCAAACCTACATTGCTCACAAATGACCTGTTCACACAGGGGCCAATTTAGAATATATTCTGGTGTAATTTCCTGAGCGTTTAGGTTCAGTTAAACACTGGAAGAATGCCCTTTTTCGCTGGGCCGAATTCTGGATGCTTTTTATCATTGCCAGTTGTAATGTGAGTGATTCTGAGAACCAGAATTCCTTGAATGTGAACAAGTGAATCAGACTGATCCGTGTTTATCTATCATCCTGTCTTACATGCTTCATCTATTTACTCAGAATATGTCCAATCCCGGCTTCATTGAAGATATAACACCGGATCTTATACCTCTGTCTCCCTCTACCTGACCCTGTGATGCAGACATCAGGGGCTTCGTTGACCAGCCTCTCAAGAATCCAGCGACTTTTTTTCTCTTCAAGGGGTGTAGGATGTACAATAAAAATCGGTTTGCATTTTCCGCGAAATAATCTGACATTATAGACGTTGGCAACTAAAAATTAATAATTAAATAAATAAATAACAGATTATTAATTATGGTAGCATTTAGCACTGCACCCAGTTAATCCGTTTTATAAGAAATATAGCTTCAGGGTTTAAAGGAACTGTTATAGGATAATCTAAATCTTATACCTATACTTATTCTTCTTCATCCAGCCCCACCATGGCGGACTACGGGTCGTCTGTTCCCGAAGCCCTCCTACAATCAACCAACCCTGTGTACCGCACTCTGGGGCGTCGGATGTACCTCGTACCCATCCCCACCATTGATTGACGACTTCTTTACCTTCCTCCTGCCGCACGTTCACAAGGTCACTCACTTTTACATCGATTCTGTTGATTACCTTATCATCAATCAGATAAAAAGGGGCCTTGTTGGTACCACGTTTATTATGGATGAGAAGGTAGGAGACTCAGTGTGGGTTTATATGCCTCAGTAAAAATTACTAACTAAAAATATTACTAACTAAATAAAATCCCACTTAGTTCAGTGAAGGCAATTAGAATCAGGAAACGATCCCTCCCTCCTGGGTAGCACTGAATGAGCAAAACATAAACTAACATACCCTACGTCTTGAATCTTTATGGGATAAATCCTGTTGAAGCCCCTTGGCCCGATAGAGCACCTGGCCTCCATTTGTTGAGAATATCGTGAAAAAATAGTAATAATTTCACTAAAACAATTATAATCGCCAACACAAACACCCACCTGATGATGAGAAGAAACAATTATTCTTAAAACGACGGCATTCTCCACGTTCATCTTGCTTCCACCAGATTATTTGGTTCACCTTGAGAGACCTCTGAGTTACACACACACGCACACACACACACACACATACATACACACACACACACACACACACACACACACACATTAACTAAAGACTGTCCTGTTACAGAAGACTATGCCTACTATACTCTCACTGTTTTTGGTGCCAATGTGTGTCAATGTGCAGACTAATCCTGGATCCGCAAACTATACCACACAGTGGCCATGGCAAGTCCGGGTTTGCCTGGAGAACTCTATTTTGGTTGTTTCTCCGTTATTTATGCTTTTATCGGTGCAGGTTGCAATATTCTTCGAGATGAATGGTTGCCCTGCTACATAGGGCTTTCCATTGTTTTTTGTCTGAGGCATTGGTTTCCATATTTTGTTAGTATTATGTAGCATTGTTCAGAGATGTTCTTATATCATCGTTATATCTCTTCCAATATATTGCCACTACGCCGGCAATCCAACCCGCCACTCTTCATTCTGACTTGCCGTAAGTGCTGGGCATAAATTAAAAGCCTCTACTTGCCCGAGTGTCAGGGGGTTATCTCACCCTCTTCAGGCCCACAGTGGGGGCGGAGGCACATTGCTTACAACAGTGTCACAATGTCAGATTACTTTTATCTGGTCGTGGTGTAGTGCACCTGACAGTCCCGGGTTCGATTCTCGGCATAGTGGTAATATACTGGATGATTTTCCTGTGTAAAGTACAGGCTTCTCTCTTTATATCGCTTCTTTTGTCCGAGGGGTTGCGGCGTCCTGCATGGACTCGGGGATACAGATCCTGGCGGGAAAGGCAGTGTTC
Source organism: Birgus latro (assembly GCA_018397915.1). Classification (NCBI taxonomy): domain Eukaryota; kingdom Metazoa; phylum Arthropoda; class Malacostraca; order Decapoda; family Coenobitidae; genus Birgus; species Birgus latro. The sequence goes on from JAGKTI010039998.1 coordinate 4,531, forward strand.
AGGTATGCGGAACACGTGTCCGACGACCCATCTCACCTGCTTAATAGTCATCATATTTTCTATGCTGGTTGAATTTGCTCACTGGAGAATTTCTGAATGAGGGACTTTATCCTCCCATGTTAATCCAATGATGTAAGCATCGGATGTGAAATAACACAAGCTGTTTGATGTGATTCTGATTAGTGGTCCAGAATCCAGCAGGATAAAAAAGGACGGAGTGTCATACAGTTTTATATTATGATACTTTCGTCTTGATTCTCAATTGGTGTCTTCAAAGACTGTGGACCTGAGACTTCCAAAATAGACTGGAGCATGGCTGAATCGCGCAAGGACATCTGCGTTAATGTTATATATTTTTTTATTTCTCATTAATTTCTGACTCTGGGTAAAGATTTCACGGCCTCTCTCAAGGCCCAGTAGTCCTCCTGCACATCACCATATTTTACCATTTCGGCGCTAACACCCAACGTCCATACTAAGTTCATGCTGGGGTTGTCTCTTACAGGACTGGTATGCTGGTTTTAGCATGGATATTTTTACGGCATGTCGGCGGGTCTACTTGTAGATCAGTAAAGTCTGCTTTTATGAAATTCAAAAACCTTAAAATGTTCCCTCTTCCAGCCGGGATTCGATCCTGGGTCCAATAGGACTGGAGACCTCCTCTCTTCCGATTCAACTACAGCCATTCGAAAGTAAAGATAAATCTCCAACTGTCTTATATTTGCGTTGAAATTTCAAGATGCGGCTGTGTTGTTTTTCTGAGATAGTTTTTCTGTTTTATTGACACTTATTCTGAAGTCCATTGCACGGTTTATGTTGGAAACGATGGTGAAACTCTATTGTAGGGCTTGTGTGGTATGTGCAGGACAGCAGTCATCAGCATAATGTAGCTCTTGGAAATTAGCCATATCAGTATTTCATTGCGCTTGAAGACGTCTCAGATTAAATGAGTTACCTTCTAGAGAGATCTGGAATTTTATTCCATCATACCACACTACATACACGTAAGATACACACCTTCTATTCCCACTCCCTTTAGCAAAGGCAACTGCATTATTACTAGCAAACGAGGTGGTATCTCGGATTGCCACCACCGGCAGGGTAAGGCTGGCGGCACAGGGTCTTCTCGCTCGCCATCAAGAGACTGTGCCGGCAGCGAATGCTGCAAATTCCATTCATGCTTGTCAGCAGAGAAGTGCAGGTGCGGCCTTATTCTTCACCAATATCCGTGGTCTCAGCACCAATCTAAATTCAGTTCATTTTTTCCTACAGTCCCTATCCCCTCTGGCCCTATTCCTCACAGAACAACAAATCTCTCCCTCTACCGAAAAATCCCCATTATGTTTTCCTGGTTACCACCTCCTCACAGACTTCCATAATAGGGGAGGCACCTGTTATATCAAGTCTCAATATGCAGTTGACACTGTTTTAAACTTCAGCTAATTTTGATTACTCACTGTATAAACTAAATTATCTAAATATTACCAAATATATCTGTGTAGCCTACCGCTCCCTGAATGTTTCTTCAGAACCCAGTGTATTTGACTCCATATCAACACAGTTGAGTAACCTAACTTTGCCCTTAGCACCGAAATTACCATTTGGGGTGACATAAAGTACATAATGTTGAATGGTTATTGCATTCTGCCAGGACTGACGATGCTGGTCTAGAGCGTGAGCTATTTGCAGAATCGTTTAATCTCACGCAGTTGGTAAAGCAACAGACCAGAATACCAGATACTCCTGACCATAATTCCCATCTCTTGGATCTGCTCCTGACAAATAAACCAGATCAATACAGGATATAAGTACTGTCACCAATTACATCTTCTGACCATAAGCTTATGAAAGCCTCATTAGTTAGCCCCCCCAAACCTCCGCGTTCTGAGCCTGTCAGGGTGACCCGAAGGCACTTTGATAGGGCAAGCTGCGATGGATTTGGAGATTATCTAGCTGACATTCCACGGCAGTCTTTCTTCTCTAGTGATATCAGCTCTACCCAGTCCCACATTAATGAATTAATATTAGTTGGTATGGATTTATTCATATCAAGTCAACAGTTCACTAAAAGAACGAACTCTCTAAAATTGTTTGATAGCATCTGTGCCACAGTAGCACCCCAAAAGTTATTAGCATATAACTTTTACTTAAAATCAGAAACATCTGAATCATTCTGTCAATTAAAAATGCTAGAAACAATGCAAAAGCTGTAATAAATCTCGCTAAATCATACTTTCTTCAAAATCAAGCATCAAAACTACTTAACAACCCTAATAATAATAACTTTGACAAGACATCATCCATTCCCCCACTAAACTCTTCAGATGGCAACATTACATATGACTCGAATAGGAAAGCAAATATCTTTGCCAGTACATTTACCAGAAATGCTACTATAAAGGAAGTCAGCCAGATCGTCCCAGTATTAGAACTTGACTCTTCCGAGATTGGTCCACTTAAAATGCAGACAAGATACGTAAAATCCATCCTAGACAATTTATCAACCAATAAAATTCCAGGCCCAGATGGAATGCCTCTAATTGTTTGGAAAAAGAGTTCCCCAGAACTTTCCTCTGATCTAGCCAAATTATTCAAACCATGCATACTTACTTCTTCATTCCGTAATTCATGGAAAGAAGCCAATATCCACTCACTTCTAAAGAAAGGAAGTTTCTCTGACCCCTCTGTGTACAGACCAATAGCTGTCACATCTTCTCTTTGTAAAGTATTTGAAATAATCAGCACATAGTTAAACACCTTGAATCCATCAACTTAATTAGTGATAGGCAATATGGTTTTTGCCAAGAAAGTTCCACCATTGACATCCTCAATCTCCTGACCCATACCATCCATCAATCATTCGACCTATGTGGAGAAACTAATCCAGTAGCCCTTGATATTCTAAAGCTTTCGACAATGTATGGTATCGTTCCCTGCTGTCCATACCCCCTTGCTATGGACTAACGTGTTTTGATCCTCTGCTTTCCTCATATCTCAGTGACAGAAAAATAAGAGTAAAAGTACATGATGTATATTCCAATTTCCACTCGATTAACGCCCGTGTGTCACAGGGATCAGTTCTGGCACCAACCGTGTTCCTGGTTCATATTAACGATCTCTTATCTGTCACCCACAATCCCATCCATTCATATGCAGATGATTCAACACTTCACAGTTCATTCACACTGAAACATCCATTTACAAAGTCTAATATATCTAACTCAACTCAGTACAGCCATCTCCATATATCAAGACTTATCTATGATCAATGAATGGGGACAATACAATCTTGTCTCATTTAATGCCAGTAAAACAAAATATATACAATTTACTAATAGACAGATTTTACCAGATTCGTATTACCTTCAATGCTACTAATATTCCTATCTCCGAAAATATAGAAATTCTCGGTTTCTCACTTAACAATGACCTCAGCTGGACCTCTCATGTCAGATCACTTGCTAAAACCGCCTCAAAAAAACTTGGATTATTGTACAGAGACAGTAATTTCTTTACTGGCGAGCAGTTAGCTATAATTTTAAGAGTCATGTACGCTCTCAGCTTGAATTTTGCTCACCCCTGTGGAATGGATGTGGTGAGGCTGCATTAAAACCACTAGACAAAATTCAGAACAGAGCTATTGTAATTATTATATAACCCTGCTATTATAAATAAACTACCTCCCCTACAAGTAGGAAGATCTGTTGCCTCCCTTGCATTATTCTCCAGATATTTTTATGGCAAATGCACGGACGAAGTTGCATCCATTGGGCCACCTCTGTCACGAATTTTCTACATGGTGAAATTATGTATTGTAAATCGTGACATCAATTGATTTTGCGAGTGCGACAAATAGTTCTGAAATGCATGAGATTTCGCTCAATCTCTTAACCGTCCACTCGTGTACTTGTATTTGCATCAAATTTTCACAACTTTCATCATTCTTTCACGAGTGACTGTCATTATGTACAGACAGTGCATTTCTCTGAGCGATAATTTCTGAATTGTCGTTTTTGCCTCCCTTGCCGTTAGTGGCCACTCCCTTTTCACACGATGCCTCTGTTTAGATCAAGCATTGAGTCAGTCGTCATTTAGCAGTCACGAAGAGCAGGTTTGCTATACCCAATGCGGATAGATTTGAACATCCTGCAGTATCGGCGTTTTCCCGAAACTTCCACCAACTTGGTGATCGACTAGAGCAGCGGCGGTCTCATCTCTACTGATTTGTATTTCTTTTGTTTTTCCTAGACTTAAGATTCCTTAGTTTTTTTTTTTTTTTTTTATCTCAGTGTGTTTTTTTTGTATTTTTCTGAGTGCTTAAGTGAGTGCATTTCCCTTTTTTTTTTATTTTTTTGAATTGATTCATGTAACGTAAATTTATTTTCTTGTAATTAATAAATTTACTTTTCGTTTTCTTGAGCTTTGTTAAATGTAACAGTCGTGTTTGATTTCCCCACATATTTAGTACACTTTTGCTACTCCAAGTTAGCAAAACTCCTTATATTAATCACGACTGGTACTTAGGCCAGCTCTTGGTATTAATTCTTAGATCCGTTGTGCCAGCTCAGAGTTTGGCTCAGCCAAGATCCTGTTTACTATTATTATTATTAATTTTTGAATGTTAAGGGGAGAAACTAACTTTCTCAGAGGCCTTCTTGAGCGTTTAGTCTCTGCTGTGTACTGTTGAGAAAGTTTATAAATTCTCGACTCTAGAGAATTGGCGAAGTAAGCCAGCATAAAAGTGAAATCGCCACTTGATTTCACGAGTCGATTCTCTCGTAGTAATCGACTCGATAGTTATTCCTAGCATTCATAGTTACACTTTCATTTTCCCCCTGACATCTGGCAACCTCATTCCATGATATAAACTCCTAGCTTGAAATTATTACCGAATCACTCACTCACTCTTAGTTGGGTAGACTGCTGCACACCAGCCAGCATATCAGTTTCAGTCCTTAGTCACTCAGTCTCAATCTGAGCATCATGGAAACCAGTACATACCTACAGAAAGCAAAGGATATGGGGCTTACTAACCCCCAGGAAATTAGAGATTATGTCCTGTCGCGCTGCAATTACGAGCACAAACGCGAGAATGCCGCCCGTGAAGAACGGAAAATTCAGCGTGAGCACGAAAAAGAACAGCGTGAATATGAGCGCGAGGAACGTGAGAAAGAACGTGAGCGCAAGGAACGTCAGAAAGAGTGTGAGCGCGAGGAACGTGAGAGAGAACGTGAACATGAGCGTGCCGAGCACGAGGCACGTGAAAGAGAACGTGAATGCGAGGAACGCGAGAAGGAGCGAGAACATGAACACGACTGGAAGAGATACAACAAGTACCCCAACCAGCAGCAGTACCCTAAGCAGCAGCAGTATCAGCCACACAATCGATAACCGGGACAAACCTTTTCAGCACCAGCCCAAGTGTATTAGAGGCAGGAAGCAAACGCAGCCTTCATTCCCCAACAGGTGCACGATGGTGCTGTCCCCACCAGCACAGGTCCTTCTTCACAGTTCTCTAGTCCCCCTCAGATGATGAACTCTCTTCCAAAGGCCATCAATGCTCCTGCTCCCCAGATGGTGAGTACAACTCCTCATGCACCTAGTTCTAGTACGACCTCTCATGCACGTAGTTCGGGTACGACCCCTAAGTCATATAGTCCTGTCACGTTTGAAGAGTTGAGCACCATGCAGCCTTATCAATGGCTGGCCGCTTCCTCCACAGGCCCTCCCACAGGTAACAGTGCCTTCCTTGTTCAGCCAGGGTTTGTGGGAGGTGTTTCTGTAAATGCCCTAAGAGACAATGGTTCCTCATGTTGCACTGTCAGGCACAGTCTTGTTCGGCCTGAAGAATATACAGGCAGACAGGTCCAAACTCAGCTTATTGACGGATCAGTGAGATTGTTCCCTGAGGCACATATCCAGGTAGCATCTCCCTTTTACACAGGTT
>JAGKTI010040000.1:0-10477 GCA_018397915.1 Birgus latro
ACTCGTGGCCTGCTCGGTGTTCGACCTGGTTACCTGGCGGCTTATGGCCTGCACTGTGTTGGGCCTCTTTCCCTGGTGGCTTATGGCCTGCACTGTGTTGGGCCGGGCATGACTCGTGGCTAACGCTGAGGAGGTGAGCTCTGGGACGGCTGTGGCCTGTTTCGATGAGCTTTTATCACTAGCAGCTGAGGGACGGACTATGGCCAATCCTGCCTCATGCCCGGTATGGCGTGTAGCCGGTACCGCGGTGCCGCTCTTGGGGGAACGCCTACAGGAGACGGGCCGACACGTGTCCAGGTCGGGGCCCTGTGGTGGGGAGACAGCTGGGGAACGGACAATGGCCAATTCTGCCCCGTACCCGGTACGAACTCTGTCAGTACCGCGGTGCTGTGTGGAGTTGTACTCCACCCTTTACCTGAAGAGCTGTGTTCCAGCTGGAGACAAGGTGCCGGCGACTGCTACCTTTCCGGGCCCTCATCTGAGCACAAGAGGGGCGCCGGGGAGTCGGACAGGTAGGTCGTTCCGGCTCCCAGCCGCGCTGCGCTGGCGGTAATCTCCCGGTGATCTGGGGGGGGGGGAGCTGGTGTCGTCTGCTCTGCTTGCTGGGTGGTTGGTGGCTCTAACCCCTAACTCCTGTATTTCATATATCATGTCGATTTTCCCTAGATTTTGACCAGTTTTTACTTTTCTTCCCTTTTTCCCTCTAGTTTCCCTAGACCTGGCAACACTGCCCCCACTTCACTCTTCAGCAAGTAGTTACTTCTAGCTGCATATAGTGGTTTTGGGACAATTCGCCGTCAAGTCAGTTCGCCGTCACAACAATAACAAGACAGTTCGCCGTCATTAATGAAGACAGCTATGGGTGACGCTAGAATATGATTCAAAGGCGACTACAGCGAGGAAGGAACAAGTTAATTATTGACTAAAGGTGCAACTAATAAATAATGTCCAAAGCCAATGCTATTGAACCTAGACTTTGATGAATCCCCCTGAAATATAGTTATTAAAGTACCGATTAATTAATAATAAGTATATTTATAGAATGTTGGGGAACCGTCCAGGTTGCGAACTGTCCTGACTGGGAATTGTCAATGTTTTGACGGGGAATTGTCTGACGGCGAATTGACGACGGTGAATTGTCTCGGAACCCATATAGTGCACCTTCCAGCCTATATCTTTACTCTGTTCTTTCTTATTTATTTCCTATTTTCTCAGAGCTGGCGCATCAGCAGTGCGTGACTTCCGTGGGCCATCTCCTTTGGGCAGGCTCAGGGTCCGGGAAGCCCACCAGGTGAGATAACCAATAAAGAAATGTTTAATATATGAACACATTAAAGTGGTTTTTGCCTTGCTTTGTTTATTTTCTTCCTCAAAGGTGGAAGAATCAAGGGACGTAACTATAGAAGCCGTAGTGTCCGATGTTTGTTTAGAACCAGCATGCCGTTGTCGTTCTATCTATCTATCTACTGCCAGACGCCACAATCGTTGTCGTTGTTATGGCTTTATATTATGTATTACCAAAAGTTATTTTGAACTTAGCGCCATTGTAAGGTGTTCGCTCAGAGAGATGTTTTGTCGACATATTGAAAATTGAAATACTTGTTGTTGTACGCATATCATTGTTTACATATCTACACGTGATGAATATGAAATGTAGCAATACATGATCTTTATATTAGATATTGAACAGTAAAAACCTCCTTGCGCCATCTTTTGTTTACCAGCTGTAACAGTGGAAGGCGGTGAAGTGCATGGTGTATAGAATGCTGGTATTGTGGCGTCTCCTACCCACCTAGCCACACTCTCTTGCCACATGTATTTACCAGCGTCCATTAGTCATTGGTAAAAGGTAAATAAATGATAATGTATTGTAAGGCAAGTCCGTATTTTAACGATGTTATTTACTGGTTAATTAGGTAAATATTTCAATATGTTACGATGATACCATAAGGAAAGTAGCTTTCACCAAGACAAAAGTAGAGAAAGCTACTACTTTGGATTTTATTTTAACTATATTGCATGTACATTTAGATGTGCGACTTTTGATGTATCACTGCTATCCTCAAATATGGCTTTTAAAAAATTACCGCTAAATAGTAATATAGGAGTTGGTCATTCCCCAGAGATGTACAGTATTGTCACAGCCTTTATCCTAACTTAAGGTCAAGACTAATGCACTGAAAACTTAATGACAGGTTGATGGTGCATTTAATGGTAATCTTCCCAGAGACATGGGACTACCATAATTTGCATTTTATTTTTCTTGACCAGAGCCCTTCATGGAATTATTTAATATTTTCCAGGCCGTTTTCAAGTTTCAGTGTTTTTTTTTCTTTTGAAAGTGGCAACTTGCATTCTAAAAGCAGTCATTGCTTACCAGCCCCAGTGGCACCAAAGACAGATGCCATCATAGTGTATCGACAGATTGATACTATGAATGCAACTTTTGGCATGGTTATCTATAGCAGTGCAGATTTATCCATACCTGTCTAAATCCTCATAATAACCCAACCTAATTTATTCCTAACCTGACCTATTTTATGTAAACCTAACCATACTCATCATTATCTAATCTTACTCTTATATACTGTAATCGTCTTTTTGGTAAGCCTGTGGTTTAGTGAAGGGCACTAAAAGCAGCAGGAATACCCAGCAGATTCAGTTCCCTTTTTTCTCTGGTTGTTTCCTATGTTTTTCTAATCCTTTGTATGATGGTAAATGGTTGTTTACTAATTTTCTTTTCCAGTTGTTCAAGTGTAATGGCAGACTAAAAAAGAAATGCAAATCATCCATAATTTATTGTTAGAGCAGTCCCAGCTTAACCTTATGTATTTTTAAGGTAGCCTTACCTAACATACACTAATAACAAAACAATGTATCCTAACCTAACCAAATACTGTATAACCTAACATAACCAATCATACCTATCCTAACCCAGTCTGGCCTAATCTAACCAATGGTAACTTCAGGTAAACACGCTGAAATTGGGAACCAAATAAATTTTGGTACAGTTGCGTAGCTTTTATGAAGAGTTCGCCATTACGCTCAAGAAACAAGATGCATCAGGAAAAAACTTTGATGTAAACAACAGGGAAACAAAATCAGTACAAAGTAGTTGTTTATCACCATAAAAATAATAAGAAAAATATGATATACAACCTCTAACAATAGGAAGGGAACTAGTAATGTTTTTCTTCTGCTTTAAACTACACCATACATTTCCTGTGTTTTACATGGGTAATCTTTAACCTAGCGCGTCCTGCATATATTCCCCCCAACCCTTCTCTCAGCCGGGCATTCTGTGAAAATCGTCTGTTTTTAAACCTTGATATCTCAGCTAATACTTAACCAAAAATAAAAAGCTGTCATAATCCTCACCAATCCTTCGACTTCAAGCTGATTGCCTCAGATGGTCTGTGAAGTGCGTGCATTTAGAGTGAGTGGGGAAACGAGTTTTTTTTTTTTTTTTTTGTGCATGGCAGAGGTACGGTGACACAACTAAGGCTTAGACTAGCCCTCCACATTAATAACACTTCCAGAAGACCACAGTCCACCAAAAACACCATTTCTGTGTATATTTTCCAAAAGTGTGGTGTGTTTGCTGCTGCGAGTCTAATAACCACAGCAACAACCTTGAGGCAGGCTGCCTCTGGTACAGGCCCGTGTGCCTGCTTGCCTCACCACTGCCTTAAACACACACACACACACATGGAAATGTATGTTTGGCTTGCATTGTTGCTCGATTCTAGCACTGCTGTGCCACTAGAAGTCTGGGTATTACAACAACTGCTACAAATACTACTTCCACCCTTCACCTTTCCATTTGGTTCCTGCAATGACCATCTCAGCAGTTACTTAAACAAGGAATGAGGCTATGGCACACCTAATGTCTGACTTGGCTTATATTCCTGACTGGATAAAAGTAATCTTGTTGTTTTTAATGCATCAGAGACTCAGTTCTCACACCTGTCAACCCAACAGAATCTTCCACAGTAGTACCCACTAATGTTTAATAATATCCAGCTCATTCTTGCATCATCTTTAGACATTCTTGGGGTTTCATTTTCTCGGGATTTATCTTGGAAAGATCATACAACATCTCTTGTAAAGTCTGCTTCCAAGAGATTAGGTGTGCTAAGTCGACTCTGTACTTTCTTTACCTCTGCACAGTTGTTGACTTTATACACGGGTTCTGTTCCTCCCCTAAGTAGAGTATAACTCTCATGTGTGGGGAGTCTCCCCACATACAGCTCTTATCAATAGGGTGGAGTCAAAAGCTTTTTGTCTGATTAACTCTCCTCTTCTTACTGGTTCCCTTCAACTTCTGTCTCTTCGCCGCACTGTTGCATCTTTATCTCATTTCTGTCGCAACTTCAATGGTCACTGCTACTCTGAACTGTCTGCTTGCATCCCTCCACCTCTATGATGGGCGCGTAGCACCCGTCTAGCAACAAACTCTCGTCCCTTTTCTGTCCAGCTCTCTAATGCAAGAGTTAACCGTTACGCCCAGTCCTTCATTTATGCGACAGGTCAACTCTTGAACTGGGCTCTGTCTGTATTTCCTACTTCCTATGATCTCCAGTCTTTTAAACGCAGTGTGTCCAAGCATCTGGAAATGAACAGATCTTGAATTTGGATCTCTTTTGTATTATTTTTTTTTCTTGGAAGGAACGGTTTGCTGGCTCCTGGCCTTTGGTTCCTTCTTCCTTGCATGGGAGGGAGGGGGAGTCTCACTACCATACAGTATTACATTCCTAACACATGATACAAAGATCCCTTAGCACGTAGGGTGAGCCCTTTCAGTGTGAAGAGAGGCAACAGGTTGAACTTCCTCCAGCCACTTCTCACCCTAGCGGCAGAGCTTGCTCCAGCCCCACATCCAGTTCATAACATGTCTCTCAAATAACAAAACTCTTCCACACACTTAAGCGACTCACAGCAAGTTCAGTCCTTTCATGCCAAACAGTTTCCACGTGCCCTCCCCGACACACCACACACAAACAGCCAGCATTATCTCGTAGTCTACCTCTAATACCATTACATCTCCTATGCACTCACTTATCACAAACACTGCACCAGATGGAATTACATCCTTTGCCCTTGTGGGCCACTCTCCCTGTTCTTTGACATTACTGCCACCAACCCTAGATATCATCACTTTTGTTTTATCTGCATATACTCTTAGGCCCTTGTGCCCGTACCGTCTCTCCACTTCCTGAATCTTTCTTCCACCTCCCTTTCATTATCTGCAGTTAACACCAAATCATCAGCATACAGCATCTCCCACAGGAGTCCAATTCTGAAGTCACTTGAGAGGGCTTCAAGTACCATGATAAGCAACAAGGGACTCAAAACTGACTCCAGATGCACACCAGCATTCACGGAAAACTCATCACTCAAATCTTCATTCATGTTTACTTGGGTGAAAGCACCCACATACATGGCTATAACCACTTTAACCAGCCACTCTTCCATCCCAGGCTTTCTCATTGCCCACTTCACCTCTCTAGGGACTCTGTCAAATTTTCTACTCTCAGTCCACCAAAACAAAGTATATTTCCCTTTTCTTTCCTATATACAGTATTTTTCCTGAAGCTGTCGAACAATTAATATGGCATCAATGGTCCCCCTGCCTGGCATAAACCCAAACTACTTCTCATCTGTATTCACTTTAATTATACCTTCTAGAACTTTCTCCATTACCTTCATTATCTTATCTAAAAGCTTTATACCACAATAATTTCCTTTTTCCAGGGCATCACCCTTCCTCTTGTAGACATTTACAATTACACTCTTCAGCCAATCATCTGGGACAACACACTTTTATATAATCATATTTATCAGGTCACTCCTACATCTCCTGAGGCCTTCAACATTTCATCAGTCAACCCAAACACATCTGCTGCCTTCCCCACCTGCATCCTGCCTATTGCCTCACTCACAGTAGCAGCGTCAGTCAAAGGCCAAGAGGCCAAACACTGGATCTGCTAGCTCCAAACCTTCTCTTTCCCAGTCAAACTCCTCATTCATCAACCAGCTATAATGCTCTCTCCATGCTTCTTTGATATCCCCACTTCACTACCCTTTCTTCATCCTTCACACACTGCTCTCCTATAATATCCTGATTCTCCCTCCTAACCTGATTTTCCACCATAAATATCATAATCTTCCTTTTCACACGACTTAGGTTATCAAGTAAAAGTCTCTGTGACTCAGACTTCTCCCTCTATACCTCTCTTCTAGCCCTACGCTTGGCAGCCAAGTAGTCCCCTTTGTTACCTCCCATCTTCCATTCCTGGAAAAGCCTTGTTTTCTCCTTAACTGCAGCTTCAACATCCTCATCCCACCACCAAGTACTTTATGTCTTGGTGGGCCTTTTGTTCCACTTTATGTTGGTGTTAAAACATGAAATATTCTCTGTTGAGTCACCTAGTTGATCACACTGTTTTGTATGATTTATGATGTACAAGAATCCATCCAAACTGATTCCAAGCTTGCCGAGGATGCCATCGACAATTACCATGATATCATGCCAATTTACTTTAATTTCCTCTGCAAACCTCTCATTAGGTATCGCGTGATACCCTTTAAAAGCACACACACACAAAAGTCACACAGGACATGAATACAGTCACAAGATGGCGAGAGGGTGGGTTCAAGTGGAGAAGAAATGCTCAGTGGACCATGACAGCACAATGCGCAGACACGTCATAAGAATACAGTAATCCCTTTAAAACCCGGATGCTTATGTCCTGGACACCCCAAGTCCCGGACATTTTGGGCTTGGATCCAAAAATGGCCAAAAAATGTCAAAATGCAAAAAAAAAAGCTGATACGTCCCTACTCTAAATTTGCCACATAGTGACAAACAGCTGCGTTTTGGCACGTAGTTCCAGCGATGTCTGCTGGAGTGCCCCTGTATCCTCCCCATTTCCTGCCTACCTACCGTCGTGACTGCTTGCTTGTCGCCATGGCTGCTCATGTGTTCGCTCTGACAGTGAGTAAACTGCAGTACCTTGCCACTAGACCACATGGGAATTTAGTGTTGTGCAGTGTTAAGAAATTAGAATTCAGAGTGCAAAGGATTTAGTGAGGAGTACAACACTGGGGTGTTGCAACTGGCATGGCACAAGTTAGAAAGAATGTGCATTGTTAAACAATTATAATTCACAGTGCAAAGGATTAAGTGCAGCGCAACACTGAATTACTGTACGTGCTTCAGGTGCACCTTCACCACTGTCAGAGCCATAGAGGAGGCGGGTTAATCTTCGTGATGGCCAGAGATGTGTCGTAAGTACCAAGTACACTGCTAAATATTTTCCTTACTCACTTCTAATATCTCATTCTCTGGTTCCTTTTCATTTATTTTATGGTTTCTGTCCCTTATTTGTGTGAATAGGGTCTTAGATAGATGGTGTGCATGTCTGGTAAGGAGTGTTTAGGTGGTTGGGGTCTGTAAGTACCTGTCCAGGGGCATTTTTCCAAGTCCTGGACAAGTCCAAGTTCCGGACGTCACTTGGGCTCTATTACGTTGAACCTTGGAGGGATTACTGTACATCGTTCCTTGACAGTCTGTGTTATATGCATTTTTTCTGTGTAGTAAGATTTTGAAACATAAACAGGTGCCTCCTACCGTGTTATATGCGACTTTTTCCGTGTGGTAACATTTTGGAATGCAAACGGGAGCCTCCTGCATTCTATGATTTCCGTGTTCTAGGATCATGCATTGTAGGAGGGATAGCTGTACTTGTAACTTTGGTTGATGTTTAGAAACTATTAACTTGATGTATTGCTGTTTATTAATTAAAATGTTTGTTGCAGATGTCTGTGGACGGGCAAGTGGAGGGGGGGCAGCAGGTCATATCTGAGGCGCAGCAGACTCTAAATAACTTTTGGCCAAAAGTTACTGAAGACATCCGACAGTTGACACAAGTAAAACAAACTCATTTCACATCCCTGAAGCTTGTAACATACTGAAGGATAGTGCAAAAGAAAGGCATAAGCACAATCTCTGTTGCATTGAAAGCAATTTTTTGTTTGTTTTGAAGAGAGGAAACATGTTTTTCTTCCACACCTTTGTTTTTTGTAGTGCTTCATACTTCTTTCATCACCTTCATCGTTCTTTTTCTGTGTCTGTCTTCCCCTCTTCATCTTTCCAGTCACTTTTTATTAATCTTCTTTCCATTTCAGGTGGCTTAAGTCTGATGGTTTCCTGTAAGCCAGGAAACCATTTACAGTGCTGGGTGGTAACCATATAACCAACACATACATGTTCCATTCGTGTCAGCAAGTGGGTTGGTGGAGGGTTAGTGCCCCTCCCTATAAAACAATTAACCCAAAGACAAACGGCCACCCCTTACGGGATTATTTTGTTTGGCTATAGTTGTAAAACAATTAACTCAAAGACAAACGGCCACCCCTTACGGGATTATTTTGTTTGGCTATAGATGTAAAACAATTAACTCAGAGACAAACGGCCACCCCTTACGGGATTGTGGCATCTGGCAATAGATAGATAGACAGATGGGGGTGGGGGGAATCAAGATCTTTTCCCCATATTAGCCACATTATTATGGGTCTTATGGTACTCCTGAGGGGAATGGGAATGCTGGTGATAGGGAGAGCTGGAGCTCCTGTTTCACTAACTGCCTAACCATCCCCCTTTGCTGACCTTTTCAGTATGACAGTAACATGGAGAGTAGACCAGCATACTCTCCCAAACATTTTCTCTAACTATCTTATGCACTACACCACATGCACTTTACATATTACACAACGTATCCCACTACGTTACAGGGGTTGACGCCAGCAAGGGCGTGTGGCCAGAAAACTTTGCCCCCGCTACCTAGTGGCGGACTTTTGGGGGGAGGCACTCATTGGAGAGGGGCCCGAACCCTGGAATTGAGGAAGATCCCCTCTTATGTAGTGTTGCAAGTAAGAGTCCACTCTTTGCATTGAAGGAAAGTTCTGTTACCATTCCAGGAAGCCATAATCATGTGCATGGTTTGGAGAAATCCATCTGGTCGGATTGTAATGCTAATGATATAACTGGTAATGATGGCTCAGTACCTGTCTCCTTAGATGATACTGGTGCACATGAAGGGAATGAAGAAAATACTCATGCAACTAAGGACCTTGAAGTAGCGCCCCAGGAGGCTGCCCTATCAGTGGGTGTATAATGGCGGGGCAGTTGCAGTGCCAAGGCACATTGGAGGGTGTCCATGCAGCTGTTCTGGCGGGGTGCCCCGAGGCCTCTACCACAGCCACCGGTAAGCTGGTGGGCTAGGGGTCCCAGATCCATTGCCTGGACCTGGGACTGAGCAGTGGGTGGGGCCTGTGGAATGTTTACCCCCCCTTTATCTCTACTGACTATGACTTACAAGTATAAGCATCAAAGCAAGCCTGAGGACAGTAAATCACCCAGGGGGTTTAGAGTGGGTTCGTGGAATGTGGGAAGTTTGAGGGGAAGAGCAGAGGAAGTCGTTGAGGCATTAAGTAGGAGGTGGGTGGATGTGGCTTGTTTGCAGGAAGTCCGGTACAGAGTTGGATCAGCCAGGAAGATTGTTGGGAAGGATTGCTACTATAAGTTGTTTTTGACAGGGGGGACTGACGGATATTGGGGTGTGGGTGTGTTGGTTGCGGAGAAATGGGTGGAATATGCCATGAGAGTAAGAGATAGGATATTGGTAGTAATCCCTCCACTATCCGACGTAATAGAGCCAAAGGCAAGTCCGGGCAGTGGTCTTGTCCGAATATTGGGCCCTGAAGCTCCAGCACCGGTCATTCATGACCCTAACCTAACCTAACCTAAATCAGAAAACTACCTTCCTACCTTCCTACCTCCCTACCGGACATGTATAGCACTTATTTAGGTCCCTTTTCACATAAATAATGCACACAAAGCATGAATTGAATTTTAACCAAAAAATGATGATTTAGAGGTGAGTAAGGCATAGGTGCTCAGAACTTGCCACCGTAGTATAAGTAAGTATTGGACATGGAAATCATCTTTTCTCACATTTTATGCACTAAATTATTGGATACAAAGCATCAAATACAGTAAATGATGTAAATTGTTACCAGAAAAATGGTTAGGTTGGGGTAGGTTATGACCAGACATGAAATTCACTGGCATTCACCTTTTTCACAGCTAGTGCACTAAAATAATGAACACAAAGCATGATTTCATTTAAATTTTACCCAAAAAGAATGAATTTGAGGTAAGTTAGACTCAGCTGTTCACTGAGTTGGCAGCTTTGTTTAGGTACAGGACATGAAAATCAATGGCATTCACCTTTTTCACAGCTGGTGCACTTCAATACTAGTGGTAACCATGCATGAACAAATTAAATTAAAAGCAGGAAATTATGATTAACATTTATGGTAATTTTCTTACCACTTTACAGCATGCTGAAAACAGGGTAGACATAAAAATCATTATGGTAATCATCTTTCACACAAATCAATGGCATTCACC
>JAGKTI010040002.1:0-10477 GCA_018397915.1 Birgus latro
GTTACCTGATTTGTTTCTGCAGGAGGGATAAGGAAAAGAGAGCTGAGTCTTCCCATGTCTCCTGTTCCACCTGCAAGAATAAACGGTCTTAGTTACGAGAGGAAAATTACCTTAGGGGATATCTGTTTTCTGGAGGATGAACAGTGGAAGGAGAGCACTGAGTCTTTCTGTATCTCTAGTTCTTCACACTAAACTAATTCAAAGTTACAAGGAATCTCTCTTTTTTTGAGAATCCCAGTCCAGAACTTCACGCGAAATCCAAGTTAACGCGACCCGACCTCGTAGATTTCAGGCACAGCGACGCCAAAAACGCAGACCTTCATCAATATTCAGCATGGGAGATTAGTAATTTAATTTCCGCTCTGAACTGGGATAATGGATTCAGAAGCAGCGGCGATGCAGTGGCGGCGTATATTTATAAGTACCGTCTCTTGGGGAAACACGCTTCTTTTAACCCCTTGACTGGAGTAATATAGCCTCGGGCCCCTGCGCTCATGAAGGGGGAAGGAAAGGATTGATTGATGGGTGGATGGACGAGGGTACGACAGGCTAGGGGGGGAATTGCAGTATCCCCATAATGTATTTGATAAAAGTATATGGTTTTAACTCTCCATTTTAAACATTTAATCCTGTGAAGTAAATAAACCTCCATTGCTTCCCTAGACGACATATTGCAAAAACAAATCCCCAAGACAACCACAGTGCAAAAAAAAAGATAGATAGAGGCCGAAATTTAATACCTCCCTAATCACTCGAGTCACAAGAATTATGGGCAGTCGAGATGAAAATGTGGGTAACAATTTGAAGCCAAGACGCGCGAGGGAGGAATTTAAAGATCGGCTGCACAAAGGGAGAGGGGCGGGCGGGGTGGCAAAGAGAAGGGAGGTAGGATGGCGTGGGGTCAGAGAGAGAGAGAAAAAAATAGAGAGAGGGAGGATGTACGAGTAGAAAGGGGCACAGCTGTACAAAGAAATGTGGTAGGGTGAAACTACGATAGAGTGAATGAGACAGAGAGAGATGGAGGGGAAGGGAACGAAACATGAGGGAAAAGAGAGAAAAGGATTGGGTGGACCTTGCCGGCACCTCTGTACTCTGTCCCTGTGTACTTGAGACGCACACAGACGGGCGGGGGTGGCAGGGGTGGGGTGTGGGGTGAATAGTACACTGGGGGAGGGGAGAGGGAGGGAGATGGGGAGCTTAGTTCCTGGAATAGGGGAAGCGAGGGAGGGGTGAGTGTGGGAGGGGGAGACCGGGATATATAGTATATGCAAGGAAAGGGGAGGATTGTATCATTTGTATCATTGATTTCTGTAGCCCCCAGAGCGTCTCATTTATTCATTGCACGATTTTATATATGTTTTATTTACTTGTTTTCTTAATATAGACATACGATTTTATTCGGCTTGGGAGAGAGGTTTCGAACTAGAGAGGTGTTATGTATTATTGATTAACCCCTTCCCTACAAGTAACTTCTCATGTTCAGTGTTTGCTAATAGTTTGGTGGCAGCCTAATTCGAAATGAAACCATCGTTGCCAGGAAGTCCGTAATCTCGTTGGCATGGAAGACTCTCGTAACACCTCTCCCATAGCGATTTATGGTGCCACTTACTTCCTTCAGTGTATGTTATGTATGTTCTGGACACAGTTTGACTACAAGATATTAAACAGTGAGGCGTAACAAATAGCTACAAATCTACGTAAGCCAAAGAGTATACGGAAAAGGACGAAAAAATGAATGTTACTTTCCTTTGTACTTCACTGTAGAGGAGTGTGGAAGAAACAGTACCTCAGGAAGGGGGAGAGGGGGATTGTGAGGGGTTGGAAGAGGAGGGGTCATTGTGAGAGTGGAAGGGGAGGGGGTATTGTGAGGGGGGGAGGCGAGGGGAGAAGTTGTAGGTGGGACAATAAATGCTAAGTATATTATGGGAAGTCTGGTATTGGCGTTGGGGAGGAGGGGAGAAATTAACACCAGAGTGGGGAGGAGGAGGAATAAGACTGGAGTGAGTGTGGTGAGGAAAAAGCGGCTTGAGGGAAAGGAGAGAGACTGGACAGATTTATACAGGAAGAGAAGGAAACAGGAGGAAAGAAGGAAGGAGACTGAGGGAAGAAAGGAAACAGAAACGAAGAAGTTTGGGAAAAAATGGAAGACAGGTGGAGGGGAGGAAGGATTTGTATAGAACAGGATGGAGGATGTAAACGTAGTGGTTTGCGTGTGCAGGATGGTGGGTGTTAGCGGCGTGATGACAGTGTGTGGTAGTTGTGGTAGGTAATGAGCAGTCGAGAATCTTTTGTGCTAGTTGATGTTAGTGGTTGGGCCTGATACGTGGTTGTAGTGGCCGATGGGGATGACTGGGACGGAAAGAATACGCTGATAGTGCTGGGCGTTGGTTGTGGTCGCGGTGTTATTGGCGGTTGTGAAGGTGCGTGTGCTTGATAAAAGTAGTTGTTGTTATAAATGCCATTCAGACGTCTGCCCTTGCCGGGAGCATGGCGGCAAAACGCCACTTCTTTTGCTGTCCACATATCACGAGCGAAGCCGTTGCAGGTGGCGGTCAGAGCACCCCCACAGAGGACATCAATTTGAACCAAACTCGGAATGTGGGGTATTAGACCATCATTGTCTGCAAATGCAGTTTCCTTAAGAACGTTTTGCAGATTTCGGAGGTCTGTTACACGCAAACTACTTGTGAATTGTATAGTTGAGAGCAAAGGGTTGTAACTGTTTGTAAGCTATTTTGGTGTGGGGATTGTGGTTGAGAAAATAGTTGTGGTTTTAGCCAGGGGTTGTAACTGTTGTTGTTGTTGTTGTTGGTGGTGGTGGTGGTGGTGGTGGTGGTGGTGGTGGTGGTGGTGGTGGTGGTGACTGGTTGACACAGGTGGATGGCTGGGATTATAGATAGGGATTGTGGCTGTGTTTTAAGTGGTGCTGGTAGTCATGGTTGATAAAGCTAGCAACGATTACAGTGAGGTGTTGTAGATGTGGATTTGAGTTGTGGTGTTGGCTGTTGTGGCTATGATTGTGGTAGCACTTTTAAGAGTTGCCTGAGGGTGAGGGTGGTTGGTGCTGGTGGTGGTGGTGTGGTTAATTTTCCTTGTTGTGGTTCCAGTGGCTGTGACGATCGTGGAGGGATTTAAAAATAATTGCCGTGGTGGTGGCCAAGCTGCGTTTAATACCAATTGGCGTGGTAGTTGTGGCCTGGCATTTACTACTGATTGTGGTGGTGGTGGTGGTGGTGGTGTGGTTTGTTGCTTGTTACATTTTCTTTAATAGCCAGTGATTGTTGTGGTAGCATTTATTACTGATCGGCGTGGTTTGAAGGTAGTACTTGCAGTTGATAGTGGTGGAGGTGGGGGTGGTGGTGTGGAGATGGGGTGAGGTGCTGGAGGTCAAGGTGGATTTAGTGACAGTGGTGTAATGGCTGCCGGGTAGTGCTGGTGTGGTGTGGAGAATGGGTTGTGGTAGTGTGGTGGTGGGCGGTAAGGTGTGTGAAGGTGATGGAGTGGTGTGGTGGTATCGAGGTGGTGTAGTGTGGTGGAGGTGGTGCAGGGTGGTGAAGGTGGTGTGGTGTGGTGTGGCGTGGTGTGGTGGTGGGCAGTAGGATGCACCTCACCCGCTGGAGGCCACACCGAGGGGCGCGTGTGCCGTATATGGTCACCTATCCCCCCACCCCCAGCCCCTCCCCTCCCATCACCTCCCTATTCCTCCCCACCCTCACCCCAACCCGCCCGACACTCTCCTGTTCCCCTCCCTCCTGTACCCCCTCCTATCCTCATGCACTCCATCCCCTTCTCCCCTCTCCATACGTTTTTGCACCTCCCACGTCTCCCCTCCCTCCCTCTCTTTCTCCTGGCGTCCTACCCTCTCTCCTGTGTTCTTTCAGCCTTCCCCTTCATTCCCTCCCTTTCCTTCCCTCTATCTCCCTTTCTCTCTTTTCCCCTCTCCTTCTTTCCCTTCCTCCAGTCCCTCCCTTTATCTTACATATATACCTCTCCTTCACCCACTCTGTTCCAGTCCTCCTCTTGTCCCCCCCCCTTCCCTCCCTCCTGCATTCTCCTCCCTTCACCGACTACTCTTGCAACCTCCCCCCGCCCCCCCTTCTCCTCCCATCTTGCTTCTTCCCCCTCTAGCATCTCCTTACCCATCCTCCTCCTCCTGCTCCCAACAGTCCTCATTCTTCTTCCTCTCGTTTAAATTCCTCCCAATACCGGTCTTCATCCTCGCTTCTAATTCCACTCACTCTTCCCCCATCTATGTCCCTACCAGCGGTGCTACTTTTCTTCCTTCTTCCTCCTCAACAGTTACAGTTTTGCACACCTTCCCTTCATCTGTGCTTCTTCCAGGTCCGCACTCTTCTTCTATAGTATTTCACTCATCCTCCCCTCATACCGTATGTTCTCTACCAAATCCTCACTCGGCTTCTTCCTTTTAATCATCGTTTTATTTCGCTCACCCTCTCCTAATATTGTGCTCTTACCAACAGTCCCTAATCTTGTTTTTCTTCCCCCTCCATACTTCCAGTTTTTCTCAACATCTCGTCATTTTTGTTTTTGCGCGTTGCCAATGTGCTCCTACCAACAGTCTCTTCTTCTTAGCCTACGCTTCCTCTTCTTCCCCAGCGCCTTATTTCGCTCGCCCTCCCCTTCCTCTCCCCCCCCCGCCCTCCCTCATCTAATCCTCCCCTCGTGTTTTTTCCTTCCTACCCCCCCTCCCCCCTCCTTCCCGTGCTTGGGCGTGGGCGCGGGGCATGGCTTGGGTCAGGGCGAGCTGGTATTGGTGGTGCTGGCATGCATTGATTACCACCACCACCACTCACACTTCTCCTTCACACTTTGCCCGTCTTCCCTCGCCCTTTACCTCTCCTCCTTCACGCTTTGCCTTTCCTGCTTCATACTTGGCCTTTCCTTCTCCATACTTTGTCTTTCCTCCTTCACACTTTGCACGTCCTCCCTCATACGTAGCCTCTCCTCACACACACACACTTTGTCTTTCCTCCTTCACTATTTGCCTCTCCCTCACACTTTGCCTCTTCTCCCTCACACTTTGCCTCTCCTCCCTCACACTTTGCACGTCCTCCGTCACACCCACATCTCACTCTTTTCCCACCGTCAGTATGAATCTTCTTACGCTTTGCTGCCTTGAGTCTGATTGTCCTCACTTTCACCCACACCTCACTCTGTACTACCTTCAGTTGATACTCGTCGGCTGATGTTACTGCGGTTGATGAGACTGCTACAAGGGATACTGTAAGGCTGGTAGATTGATGTTGTTACACTAATGGCGAGATGTGATGGCTGGTGCTTGAGGTTTGATTGAATATAAATAAATGGCCTGTTTTAAGCGTTCCTTGTCAGTCATACAACCTTTGCTGACGAAGATGCCCCGCCGCACTTACAGATGATTAGCTTTTTTAATTGCTGAAAAGTCGGTGTTACAAGTCTCACCAAATTTCATGTGCATTTCATTATATATTTATCGTTTTGTGTCACCGCCAACTGAAATGCACATGTACTCGCAATCCCATGGTAGTCCAGATTGAAAAGTTAAGGATTTCTGTTTCTGGTTCTCAAGTTAGCTACGCAGAGTCTCGTCTCAGAATTCAAGTTGGGGTGTGGCCCAGTTTTGCCAAATTAAAGCTCAGGGGCCGTAGTTGTGGTAATTTTCGCTCAGTTAATGTATGTGGACCGTAGTTGCAGTAACTTTCGCTCAGTTAGTTGTGTGTGGACGGAAGCTGTATTAATTTTCTTCATGATAAAGTTCTGTTGTTACCAAGTCATGCAGTGTGGATGAGGACGTGGGTTTAGATGGGGGGGGGGGGTGGATGTGGATGGATTGCAGCACCGCAGATAACCCTTTAGCTGAGAATTAATGACAGCACTTTCTGTTAACGTCAGACGATTTTGTTGTGCCCGGGAGAGAAACCCGGAAAACTGGTAATGATAAAAGCGGTCGGAATTAAATTTTGAGCAAGAATATATAATTCTTTATTTTTTTCAGTATACGACAGAAGGTTTTTATTCAGCTCATAGACCTTTACGCAGCCTAGGGTTAAATGAGAATGAAATTACAAAGAGGTTTAACTTTCGCATCGCCTTGGTTGAACTCAGGATAATATTGGGTAGATACCTGTAAACGGGTTGACAGAGATGGGTAGTCCGACGCAGACGTACGGGCATAGATGAACAGACAGACGTAACTAAACGCAGAGATGGATAGCCTAGTGAACAGAGAGGCGGACTAGTAGGTATCAATATCATAGTTAGATGGTACGATGTATACACTGAAGGACAGAACCAAGGAGTCCAGTCACAGCAACACAAGTAAGTGAAGGAATACATCCAATTCTTGCTGTATAAATGGAACAGCACTACAGACTATGGCATCCAGTCCCAGCCGCATAGATGAGACATACCTGACACCCAACAGAGCCCCCATTTCCCCTCACCTTCCCGCCCTGTCCTTGTGTCCAGTCAGTCTGCAGCGCCGCATTTGTTGGCCAATCAAACCAATAATGTTATTTGGCGAAATGACAAGCGTATTCCTGAACCAGTCCAACCCTGCCCCCTACCCCTTCTTCCCCGCGTACACCTTCACGTTGTCATTTTTTTTTACATGGTCACTTAACCAGTCTAATAAAGCGTTAGGGATTCATATTTTGTTGCTCTCTGAAGGTTCCAATTACGGGGGAACATTTACTGCCAGCTGGTACTCGTAATGTTCGATACGTTAGCTGGTGGGTCTTTAGCGAGTGGGTGGAATTTCTGTTGGGCAGTTTGTTGATACGTTGGGTTGATGATACGTTGTGTTTTCCGTTACTAGTTTTGCATATTATGAGTGTTTCTCTTACAGTCAGTTAAGAAACGTACAGGAAACACACACACACACACACACACACACACACACACACACACACACACTATTTTTCGGCTCACTGAGAGAGGGATACGCGTCCCTTGTTGCCTTGTCGGCGGTGTTCCGGTGATGAAGTGTGCGTTTGGGGTGTGAGATTTGTGAGCTGGGGAAGTGTAGTCTGATGCTGAAATGGAGAAGTTATGGCTACTTCACGTGGAGAATGTGTTATGGTTTTATGCTGTGATTTCCTGGAAACTGGATTTTTTTTTTTTTTTTTTTGTCCGACTCTGGGCATAGACTTCACAGCCTCCTGTCAAGGCCCAGCAGTCCTCCTGCATACCATACACCTCTACATGTCATCACTTCGGCGCTAATACCCACCGTCCATATTGAATACAGGCAAGGGCTGTCTCATACAGGACTGGTGCATTGGTATTAGCGTGGGTAATTTTACGACATGTCGGCTGGTCTTCTGGTAGATCAGTAAAGCTTAATTTAACGAAATTCAAATCCTCAAACTGTTCTCTGCCCCAGCGAAGATTTGAACCTGGGTCCGTTAGGACTGCAAGCCAACTCTCTACCGATCGAGCCACCGGCTTTGTAGTGTTTTTGTGTGTTTGTTTGTGGGTGTGGACGTAATCCTTGGCTTAGTGTGTCTGTTGAGTGTTCCGTCATGATATATTTGGCGTGATGGCGTCGTTGTCTTGATGTGAGCTGGTGGAATGAATATTTGCAAATTATCTATGTGTATGTATGCATGTATGGCCTATCTGTCTATCTCTCTGTCTAACTAACTATCGAGAGAGGGGGTGTTGGAAGGGGTTGGTTAGGGTGAGATGGACCATAGGCTATTAGGATGGCGATATGATGATGCCTTGGGAGCCTGCTGCCCCCTGCGGACAGTCCTTTGTCACCATCTGAGGGAGGGAGGGAGTGAGGCGCGGCGAGGTGGAGGCTGGGAACCGCTCCAGGCACCGCCCTCGCTGCCCGCCTGCCGGACTGCGGTCAAGGTCGCGTTAAGCAGCTGCATCCACACCTTGCATGACACACATTATTGGTATTATTTGTGTGTCCAGGTTATGCTGGTGTGACCCTCGTGTTTTATTGAGTGAATAGTTTGTTGTGTTATTGTGAGCACCGTTAGTTTATGAGATGAAGTCTAGTTTCAGTCGCGTGAATCCATTAAACTAAATTTTTCTTATTTTATGCCCTTCTGCTTTTTTTTTTGGGGGGGGGGTGCCACATTTATTAGTAAAATTCATTTGTGCATTTACTCTTTACTTGGTGTAACTTTCGTGTTTTATTGGTGTGTGGATAATTTTGCTATTTCGCCACGGGAGTGATGAGTAAATGGAAATATATGACTCTTCCATATTACTGACTTTAACTCATAGCTTCATTCTTTTATTTCTGAATCCATCCCGCCCCATTTCTTAGTGTGAAACGGGGTCGGGTGTATGATGATGGTGGTGTTATATATGTGCACATGTGTTGGGGCTCGTGCAGGCTACATAATGGAAAAGAATGCTGGCTGTCGGGTTTGAGAGGAAGTGGAGGGAGCAGAGATTAGGAGGGGAGGGGAGGGGAGAAAGAGGATGTACACTGGAAGGGGGATAAATGATGTTAGGAGGGAGGGGAAGGAGAGGTCTAGAGGGGTGTGGAGAGGAGGGGGAGAGGCAAAGGGTTGGGATGGAGAGGCAGTGGTAAGAGGGAAAGTTTAGAGGGGAAAGAGGAAGGGATACGGGCAGTGGAAATGAAGGAAGGTTTTGAGGAAGGGGAGAGAGGGAGAGGGGAGAGTCAAGACTATGTAAGGGGTGGGTAGAGATATGGGAGGAGGGGAGGGGGAGGGGGAACGGAGAAAAGGGACGAGATTTGAACAGGGAGTGGGGGGAGTTAACAAGCGCCACGCACCCCCCACCCCCCACCTGCCTACCTACCTGCCGGCCTGACCGTCATGCACACTGCCTGAGGGGCGGCCCGCGGCACATGACACGCTCCTCCCCTCCCATTGGTCCACGCTCCAGCTACGCTCATTGGTCGACACCCCATTACCGCCGTACGGGATTGGCTGTTCGCTCTGCACGCTTCTCATTGGCCTGGAATATAGCGAATCGGTTTGTCTGAAGAGGCTGTTACGTCATCATTGTTGTTTTTGTAAAGGGGGCGAGTGATGGGTGGGGGCGGTATTGAGGGGGGCGGAGCGATTGGCCTGGATTACCGCGATTCTGATTGGTGGGGGAGAGTGTGACGTCATGGTTGTAATTATTTAGGGGGCGCGGGATTGGTGGGAGGAAATTAGGGTGGCTGGCTGGCAGACATTTTGCCCCCCTTCGCCGCCCCCCCGGTACCATAAGGGGTCTCTCGGTGGCAGGAATTATGTTATAACAAGTCGTCATATTCAGGGGGTTGAGAAAAAAAATGAAGTATGGATATGTATTGAGCAAAGGCGGGGTTTTGTTTATTTATTTAATTATTTATCATTATTTTTATTATTATTAAATTTAGGGGGGTGACAGGGAGGATTTATTGGTACAGTGTTTAACGAAGGGCGGAATACTTTATATATATTTTGGTCTGACTTGTTATTAATTTATCCTTACTATTTTGAGACGAGTGTTGGGGAGTAGCATGCTTATGGGAGGGCTGCATGGAATGGTGAGAAGGTGTAGCGGTGATCTCTGGATTTAGGAGTCAGATGCTGGATAGATTATTGGTGTTTATTTATGACTGATGATGATGATGATGATGATGATTATTGTTATTATTCGGGTCCAGAAATTTGAGAAGTAGGGAAAAGTTAGGTACCTTTTTAGGGAGTCATCCTGTTTATGGTTGAGGTTTATTTACATGTATTGACTAGTTATTGATTAGATATGGAGGAAGTTGATCAGATCATGTTTAGCACACACACACACACACACACACACACACAGAGGGGGGGGGGGGGTGGAGTAGTTAACAAGGTCGTAATTTGGTCATTACACACTCACTCAAGCCTGATTGGTGGAGATGGCTTTGTTAATGATTAGGGGCGGTGATTGGGCAAGGGGCAGGATAAGAACAGCCAATCAGATCCCCGGACCAGTTTTTGCCTCGGCTTATCACAATTTGCGCGCTGGGGCGATAAAAAGTGGGGGAGTGATGTGCCGGATCTTTGTGTGTGTGTGTATGTGTGTCGGCAAGAGCTCCGTAAAGTAACATAATCTTATCCTCTCAGTCCATTTTTAAAAGCCATCCTCCACTCATAGACGCGAAGTTCACTGTCAGCCTCACACGCGCTCCTCTTACTCCTTGGTATCTTGCTTGAGAGAGAGAGAGAGAGAGAGAGAGAGAGAGAGAGAGAGAGAGAGAGAATATGTGTTGATGTATGTAATAGATAACTGTGTAAGGAGGCTTTAAGGATGCGATAGAAGCGGATATGGTGTGTGTGTGTGTGTGTGTGTGTGTGTGTGTGTGTATGTGTGTTTGTGTGTGTGTGTGTATGTGTGTGTAAGTAGGCAAGCAAGTAACAAGTAGGGTACGGATAAGAAGAAGTATTTCTGCGTGTGTGCGTGATGTCTGAGTGCATGGGACAGAAGCTGGTGTTTGTTTAAGTCTGCTCTTATCATCCCAGCCAGGTGAGTCTTG
>JAGKTI010040004.1:0-10476 GCA_018397915.1 Birgus latro
TCATCATTCTTCACACACTGCTCGCCTACAATGTCCCGATTATCTCTCTTCATCTGATTTGCCACCCTAAAAACCATATTTTTCCTTCCTTCATGATTTAGATTATCAAGTAAAAGTCTCTGTGACTCAGACTTCACCCTGTATACCTCTCTTCTAGCCCTGCGCTTGGCAGCCAAGTACTCCTCCCTGTTACCACCCTTCTTCCATTCCCAGAAAAGCCTTTTCTTCTCCTTAACTGCGGCTTCTACACTCTCATCCCACCACCAAGTTACTTTATGTCTTGGTGGGCCTCTTGTCCAACCGCATACTGCATCGGTAACTCTCAAGAGGTTGTTCTTAAGGGCTCCATACTGTTCATTAACGTCTCTATCTTCGGCTTCCTGTTCAGCCACCACTCTCCTCATCTCACTATAAAAGGCATCCATTACTGATTGGTTTCTCAGCTTCCATATTTTCCTCCTAGGTACATATGTCCTCCTTCTCATCCTTTGTTCCTTAAGCACCATGTCACAAATCAACAGTTTGTGCTGCTGCACACACTCCTCGCTTCTTATAACTTTAACATCCCTCACTAATCTCCTATCAACCCTCCTGACCAGAAAATAATCTATCTGGCTACTATTTCCCCCAGACTCGTACGTAATCAATCTACTCACTCTTTTTCTAAAATGTGTGTTGCACACAATCATGTCCATAGCCTCCCCAAACTCGAGTATTCTTTCCCCTTCCGCATTCCTCACACCATATGCACATCCTCCATGGACTCCTTCATACCCTTGAGCTGCTTCACCAACATGACCGTTTAAATCCCCTCCCAGAACCACTACCTCATCATCGCCCATACCACTCACTACACGTATTAAATCATCCCAAAATCTATCCTTCTCTGCGTCATCCAATCCTACCTGCGGAGCATATGCTGATATAACTGAAACCATCACCCGTCCTATCAAAATTTTCACTACTATTATCCTATATATATATTTTAATTACTATTTAAATACAATTAGGTAAATACAATGCTCTCTAGCTTGGCCTAAAATTGCCATCTCTCTGTCTTGAATGCTGAGTTGTAACAATAAATAAACACTACAATATATAGCTAGTCATGAACAAATGCCATAGAAAGGATGCAAAGGCATAATGCTTTTTCTACCACTGAGCTACATGAAGTAAACTGCAAAAGGAGTCTTGGCCAAATTAAAGTGAAAAGAGTATAGCCAGTCTCATTCTCCATTCTGACTGTGTTACCTACATCTCAAATACAGTATTGACTTGACTGTATAAATACCACAAGAGAATATGAGTTTGCCCTATGCAGAAATACATTGCTGAGGAGGAGGTGCCAGGGAGCCTCGTTAAGTGGTGAGACTGTGGCCCTAGACTATGTGGGGTCAGATGTGCTGCCTTGTGTATTTAACTCTTTCAGTCTGATGGTGTGGTGCTGGAGAGGAAGGCCTTCACGTGGTGACACTGATATAGCTGGTCAGCTCCACTACATTTAATTTCTTTCCAGAAGGTGAACAGTGGAAGAAAAAACAATGAAAAAAAATCCATATACCAGGCCCTATTCATCTTCTGAAAAAACAAAAAAAGTAGTGGAGGAAGAAAGCACAGATTAAATTTAAAAAATAAGATCCATGAACCAGACTTCAGGTGTTCTCCATTAACAAACAAACAAACAAACAAAAATCTGTAACAGTTAGACTTGGACTGCATTGGTTACACATATGTCTCTCAGCTCCCTCCCTCTCCCCTGGAAATAGGATAGTGGACTACAGGAGGACAACTTCGGCCGCAGTCCACTGGCTTCACATTCAGATGAGCCTGAGGTTGCAGTTACAACCATGCATTAACTGTATTATTTTTGCTACATCCAGACGATTTTATACAGGTTAGGTGACTTCCTGATTGAAGAGTTAGATGTAGACTTGATCATCCCCCTCATTACTACACTTAAACCAAATTGCTGAATAAAATCGTCAGGAGAAAGCAAGAAGAAACTAAACACTGCATCACGAGACTCAAGGGCTTAAGAGCTATGATTTGGTTTGATTGGCCCAATGTACGTGATATATCCTTGGCTGTGATAAAGGAGAATAAGCACATAATAAATAAAATACTGTATATCACTCTACACTGTGTTGTTTTTCTTTCATTTCGGCATTACCATCAGTCTCAGCATTGACTTTTTCTTGTTCATCATTACACAGTGCTAATGAGCAGCATCACTGTTTCTCTTTTCACTGTGTAGAGTGACATAGCCAAGGATATCTGTTAACATGTTTCCCTCTCTCTGGGATGGTGTTAATAGTTTCTCATGATTGACATTCCAGTTTCTTGGCATCGTATCTCTGGCTGGGGGATTTTGGTCAGAAGTTTTATTATGAAATGTAGTCACAGGTTGTGATTGTTTTCATCTGAGAGAACTGAGTCACTCCCATAACTTTAATACCCTGTCATAGTTGCATGAAAGTGAATGCTCACATAATGCCACTCAGACAAATGCAGCTGGTCACCCTCACTTTAAACGTCAGGACTGAGTAGCCTATCCCCAGGTCCCTACGCTCTTGATGGGACAGAAAATGACTGGATGATGGGTATCAGATTCTTGGCCAATGCAGCAACTCAGTTTAGTCCTTCTCTCTCTCTCTCAGTCAATCAAAACAAGGCATAACCTCAACCCCTTCATACCAATGACCTATATACTTCCTCTTCCACTCTGTTTAGGACATCATGAGACACTTGTTGCAGTGGAGGGGTTGGATTCAGCCTGCTTTCATGCATCCTCAGTGTAGAGTCTTCCGAGTTGGATGACATTTTTTGAATAGATGGAAACAATAACAAAAAGAAAAACAACTACAAAAAAGAAGTAGAACAAGGAGAAGGAGCAGAAGAAGGAAAAGGAACAGGAAGAGAGGATGGAGAAGCAGGAGGAGAGGAAGTACAAGGAACAGGAGGAGGAGAACAACAAAAACAATAAACAAACAAACATCCAATACCAATTTGTCCCATATAAGCAAGAGTGTAGGGTCCCAGAGCTAGGTCATCATTCCCGACATTTAAAGCAATGGTAACCAGCCTCTCTCATTCCTGAGTGGCATTACGGGAGCAATAAACCCCCACCTTCAGATGGAGCCCATAGACTCCACCTTAACCCACCAGGCGTCATTTGGATTTATGGTTACCACAGCACATTATATGATTTGGTTATATACGTACCATATAACCATATACTGTACAGCATAATTTGATATGATGCAATAATCCACGTTTTTATTTTACCTTAATCTGTTTTCATTTACATGCAGCAAGTTAACGTGTTGCTAAAAAAAAAAAAAATGAACATAAGAATGGTACCGAAATGTAATAGCAAGAAATACCTTACTTAACTCAATATTCGCATATAAATTAATCCTTGAAAAGCCAATGATTTAGCAGCAAAATTCTCTGCCTAAAATTAAACATTAAGAAGTAAATATGCTAGCTTGTAATGTGACGTCACTAGAAGATTTTGGGGTCGGGCGAGTTGAAAGGTGTTGAAGGTGAGCGATGAATTTATTCTTTAATTACGGAGTTACTGTGAGTGCTTAACTGGTTAGGCTCATATTTATCTGTTTATTAGCTTCTTGTGTCATTATGTAGATGTATAGGTAGTTGATATAGTGTATAATTATTGGCCATGAGGATGACATAAGATGGTGTTTATTCCCAGGTGGCCAGGTGTCCATTTAAACCAAGGTAGGCCGATGCTTTTAAATCCCCAAATGTACGTGTCATCCATACTTATTTTAAGGTTGAATATGGCCCCAAACGTGAGGAAAATGAAGATTAATATGGCCGGGGATATATTTGTAAACATTTTGTGACTGGGCATTTTAAAAGATGTTTACAGTGGATTAAAGACGGTGGAATCCCTTTAACCAGGTAGGCTGATGGCGGTGTTTTAAATCTCATATTTCTGTCATCGTTATGTAATTTGTAAGTTTTAAATATGATGTTAATACGGGTAAGGGCAGGAAATTAATATGGTTGAAGATTTAGTAGATGATATAGAGTAATTTTCGGTATTTTGGAAGGTAAAATGATTGTTTATATTTTTTACGAAAAGACTGGGAATCCAGTGATTGATGATGCTGTTTTAAATCTCGTGATATTTTAGTCCTCTTGTTCTAATGGAAAGCTTAAATATGCAGCTGCCCATAGGCAAGCATCAGAGATAAATATGGATGGGGATTTTTAGACGATATAATTTGGGCTATTTTGAAAGTTTAAAAGTTGTCTAGTGGTTAGAATGCCCTGGTGGGTTAGCTTAGTTTGATTCCAAAGGGATGATGAGGGTTTTTGATCATGTAGGGCTGTTAAGAGAAGTAGGCTGGTTATAAAACTTACTCTTGTTTTTTTTTGTTTTTTTTGTTATGCATGGAAGAAGGAACCAAAGGCCACGGGCCTGCATACTGTTCCTTCCAAGAAAAAGCAAAAACAGTACAAATGAGAGCCAAATTCAAGAACCGTTCAATTCGAGATGCCTGGACACACTGTGTTTGAAAGACTGGAGATCATAGGAAGTAGGAAATACAGACAGAGGGAGACAGTTCCAGAGTTGACTTGTTGCATAAATGAAGGACTGGGAGTAATGGTTAACTCTTGCATTAGAGAGTTGGACAGAAAAGGAATGAGAGTTTGTTGCTAGACGGGTACTACGTGCCCGTCGTAGAGGTGGAGGGATGCAAGCAGACAGTTCAGAGGAACAGTGACCATTGAAGTAGCGATAGAAGAGAGATAAAGATGCAACAGTGCGGCGAAGAGACAATGGCTGAAGGGAATCAGTAAGAGGAGGAGAGTTGATGAGATGAACAGCCTTTGACTCCACCTTATTGAGAAGAGCTGTATGTGGGGAGCCTCCCCACACATAAGAGTTGTACTTTAAACAGGAACAAATAAAACTTGTGTATAAAGTCAACAACCATGCAGGGATAAAGAAGGTACGGAGTTGGCTTAGCACACCTAATCGCTTGGAAGCAGATTTTACAAGAGATGCAATATGATCTTTCCAAGATAGTCCCAAGTGAATGAAACCCCAAGCTTGTTCAAGGATGATGTGGGATTAAGCTGGATATAATTAAACATTAGTGGGTACTCTTGTGGAAAATTTTGATGGGTTGATAGGTGTAAAAACTGAATCTTTGATGCATTAAAAACAAGATTATTTTTACCCCAGTCAGAGATACGAGCCAAGTCACACATTAGGTGTGCCATAGCCTCATCCCTTGTTTGTTGAAGTAACTGTTGAGATGGACGTTGCAGAAACCGAATGGAAAGGTGACGGGTAGAAGCATCAGCATACGAGTGGATAGTGTTAGATTTGGTGATAGATAGTTACAAAATATACAGTAAATCTTAGAAACTTGGACTTGGTGTGGTCAGAGTTGCCACTGAGTTGAACTATGGGTGGCTGGACCCATTCAGCAGTGGCTTTGGGAAAATATACCATGTCCCATATGTGCAATGAAACAGATTTTTAAAATGTTTCTCCAACTGATTTTGTCTTTTGCCATAATAGCTTGTAGAGAATGTAATATGGTCTGTCTATCTATCTATAGCCTGATGCCCTAATCCCGCAAAGGGTGACCACAGACAAAATGCCTCCAAGTCGCTCTCACCCACCATTTGACTGCCCTCCCCCGAACTCACTCCCCCTTCCCTCATATACCTCTCAACTTCATCCCTCCACCTCATCCTCGGTCTCCTTCTCCCCCTCCCCCCCCTCCACTTCACCCACATACACCCTCTTAGTCAGTCTTTCATTCTCCATTCTCTCCACATGTCCAAACCACCTCAGTGTATTTCTCCTAATTTTCTCAGTCACATCCACATCCACCCAACAACGTTCTTCACTTCTTCATTCGTCAACCTGTCCCTCCATGTCACTCCACATGCTCCTCTCAGGTAACTCATTTCCACTGCTCTCACTCTTGACTTGTTCCCCTCTAGCAAGGTCCATGCCACGCTTCCATATGTCAAGTTAGGGATCACAGTACTATCATGCTGTGACTTCTTAACTTCCTTACCTCCCTATTTCTCATCACTGCTTTCAGTGAACCAACAACCTTCCTTCCCTGCTGTTCCTTTTCAGGCATTTCATTCCCAAACATCCATCCTTGCTCATCACACTACCCAAGTACTTGAATGCACTCACATTCTCCATATCCTCACCATCCAACTTCACTGTACATTCTGTGACTTCATTCCTCTCAAACACCATATCTTTTTTCTTGTTTACATTAACTTTCTGATTCCTCTTCTTACACAGTGCCCCAAACTCATTCACCAAACCTTGCAGCTCCCTTTCATCTTCACTCAACAATACTGTATCATCAGCAAACAACACTGGCATCTTCCACATCCCACCCTCATTCATTAGAGCCACCCCCACATCCAGTGTCCTACCTTGCACCTCCTTTACAACCCCATCCATGTATATATTGACTCGCCCAGTCCCGACCACTTTTTTACCCAACCCACCCCCAGAACACAACCGATTTTCAACTTTTTTTTTTTTTAGCTCAAACGTCCGCTTTTGTTGAGAAACATCGAATATTCAGTGAGAAAGCACTCACCCGAAATTAAAAATATTCTAAACAGGTAAGGGATCCCTCACCTGGATACCAGTTTCTGTGATGCCCCGCTCCATAAAAGACGCTTCCTATGCGAGGGAAACTTAACCAAAGCCATACAGCCTCGTAGATAGTTATTTACTTGGTACAAATTTATATGTAGTACAAGAGTATATTGCTTTTCACACAATAATATAGGCGATATAAGCGTTGTTCCCTCACCAAATACATCAACATAGTGCACCTACCTTTGCGATGTTACCTCCTCATTACTTCTGTTCATTACTAACTCTGGTGCCATGTAATCTTTGTCCTTCACATCAGGAATCACTTTCGCCTTGAATTTCCTCGCTGGAGAGGCCATAGTGCTCTGTGTCTTTACTGGCCAGGTCACTGCTGACAGGTGAGTTGCGAGAAAATGGCAAACCCACCGGGGGGGCGCTTGTACTGGGTCAGGCAGTGTTGCTGCCAGGTTGGGGGTAGAGGAAGGTCTCCCACATATGCCTACCCAAAATCACTCAAGAATCTTGAAAAATGTGCAAACGATGGGCCTTGCAATTGTATAACGTACAATGCACGTTGGTTGGTCTCAGCTTGAAAAAAAGGTGTGACGTGCATCATACGTCGGGGGAACTGGGCGGGTTAAACAGCCACGGAGACATCACACATCCCTGTTTCAGTCCCACATTTAAATCAAAGAACTCACTCAGCTCACCATCCATTCGCACCGTAGCCCTAGCTCCCTCTTACATACTCTTCACAGCACTCAACAATTTCTTCTCCACTCCATATATTCTTAATACCTTCCACATATCTTTCTTATCTACTCTGTCAGATGCTTTCTCCAAGTCCATGAAGGCGCATACACTTTCCCTTCTCTAGATTCTTTTCCACTAAACATCTTACAACAAATATCTGATCTACACACCCTTCTCCCTTCCTAAATCCCACTTGTTCTTCTCCAACTAACTCCTGTGTTATATGCCTAACCCTGTCAATAAGTATTCTACCATATATTTTTCCAGTCACACTAAGAAGGCAAATACCCCTATGGTTACCACATACTGTACTTCTCTCTTCCCTTTTCCCTTGTACAAAGGAACAGTTATACCTGATTTCCAGTCCTATATATAGTACAGTACAATATACAATGTCAGGACCACCTTGCCTAGCCTCGGCCTCCTACATTCCTCATGGGGCAACACGGGATTAGATGATGGATGGAGGGACTATGTGTATTCATTTTTTTAGGCTGATATGTACCCAAGTTCAGCTGGTAAAGTGTCCGAGGGTAACTGTTATAGTAGCTGCAACCTTATGCTTTATCTGACACATAAACTAGGTGGATTGCAGGGTTAACACCTGTATTAGAATCTTCCATGGTATTAATGTACTACATATACAGTATGTCCGGTTTTTTCCATTGGGCACTTGACACGCTATGATAATTTTTTTTTTTTTTTAAGTCAGATTTAGGGTAAAGTTGGTGGCAGGTGCCATAAGGTGCTCAGCCATTGCATATGTCTGCATCTTTTTCCGATGAGGCTGTGGTGGGTTATTCACTCACTGTGCTGGGATACAAAGCCACTGGATCAGCCAGCTCACCAATTAACTCCAGGTGTTATCCAAACTGTCCAAATTCTGTATACTGTAATGTCTCACACAATATGGGTGCTATTACTAATACCCTTGAGAAAAGGCAGTGTATATGGGGAGGTGACCAGCTGCTGCATGATGACCAGCCTGGACAGTGATTGACTGAAGACCCAGAGTGAGCAGAGATAAACATGAACCAGTGACCAGTCCTGGCTGCCCCAAGAGCATCAGGCTTCCAGTGTCCTCCCCCAGTGCCCCCTTTCCCAGCATTCTGCCATACTTTAGGGGAATATGTGATATTGAGGATATGTCATGGTTCACCCCACTGTGCCTGCCATGATGTACCCAGTACTTATCACTCTACTGAAGGGATTAACATGCCTTTCTCCTGCAGTCCAGCCTCCTACTTTGGGGGCTAGGGAAGTAGTGGAGGGAGGTTATGTGTAGCCAGACAATTAAGCTATCTGGTTTTATTAGTGCCACCACATGAAGGCATCCTTTTCCAGTAGTTATGAATTTATCAGATAATTCGCTGATCGGACGAGAAGCGGTGCTCTCATCGTGGTATGCAGTACAGTATTTCAGGTTATCAAAAAATCAGTTTCATTGGTATGACATGTAAGAGGGCATGCTGAGATATGGCTATGTAGATATCCAGGTCAGTATCTGCCCTGGCCATAGTGAACATCAAAATATTGTTCATCATCATTGTTGCCCCGCCTCTTTTTCCTACCCACAGGTGGGGAAAGGCAAGGTGCAGAAAGCAAGGAAAATTAAATGATAATGTGAGAACTAATGGACAGCATATACAGTGCCCAGTTAAAAGAAATGATAGTAGGAGAACAGGTGAACACCAGGCCTAGTTAAAAAATTAGTGATTAAATGAACACCAGGCCCAGTTGAAAAAATTCTATTGGGAGAATTAATGAACAGCTTCCCCAGCAAAATAGGCCACACACCATTCAAGCCCATGGAATCCCTGGTGCACTTCACAGGCACATCTGCCACATGTAGCTGCATAACCATGTATCAGAGTCAGTGCCATGGTTGTAACATTTTTCATTTCATATTTCAGGCCAAGTGGCAGTGTACGTGTGAGTTCTTCTTGGGACAATTAATGATGATATTGTGTGTTGCTGCTTATGGAGTGGTTTGAGCGACCCACAGTTTCCTTAGTACTGAGGTGAGTTTGTGTATTTTTAAGTCTATCTATCTATCTATAGCCAGACACCTTAATCCCACATGGGGTGACCACAGACAAATCACTTCCATATTGCCCTGTCCCCAGCCATTTCAGTGCCTTCCCCCCAGCTCACATACCCTTCTTTCATATAACTCTCCACTCCATCTCATCCTCAGTCTTCCCTCTCCCTCCTCCCCTTCCTCCTCACTCGCATACTTTCTCCTCGTTAGTCTCTCACTCTCCATCTTCTCCACATACAGTCACAACTCATTATACGTTGAATTGGTATATGATAATTAGCTACAACGGTAACAAAAAAGTTACACCCCAGAATATGATTTACAATGAATTTCCCGCTACAGTATAATGATACTGGCATCGGAAAATTTCATACGATTTGCCAGGCGCACACAAGGCAACCGTCGCTCAACTCGGGCAAGATGGCAGCCCAGTCGTGCATTGCATTGTTTTGGTTCAGTTGCACAATTCCGCCACCCCTTCAAAGCCCTGTCTTTTCCACTCGTTCACATGTGCCCCCATGCTATCGTCACCTCAGTATACATCGTGTAGCACCAGGCCAACATTACGCAGGTGTGATTATTGTTTTGTTGCAACTATTTACTGTACATGAGTAACACTGCTTGGTATGGTGTGATAGTGTTTGTTGTGGTGAATTACTGTACTGTGAATTGGTGTAAAGTCTTGGGTAGGTGTCATTGGGAAGTTGAGTTGACATAACCCCCCTTTTATAATGTATTTCAATTTCCCAGTTTGCGATAAACTCGTTATACGTTAAGGTGTGACCTGATGTAACCCCATCGTATAACAAGTTGTGACTGTATTTGAACCACCTCAGTGTATTTCTCCTAATGCTCTCTATCACATCCTAATGTCATAGTTTATACTTAACAATTTGTGTGTGTGTATGTGTGTATTTACCTAATTGTATTTTACCTAATTGTGATATACAGGAAATGAGCTACGCTTCTGGGGTCCCATTTCTTTTTCCCTGTTTGCGATAAACTCGTTATATGTTAAGGTGTGACCTGATGTAACCCCATCGTATAACAAGTTGTGACT
>JAGKTI010040005.1:0-10476 GCA_018397915.1 Birgus latro
ACACACACACACACACACACACACACACACACACGCACACAATACATTACCTGGCAGAACCACAGTGGAAGAACAATCATGTAGAATCGTAACATCTTTCTTCTATTTCAATAAGAATCACTTTAGAATCACTTTCCTCATGTCATAGGGGAGACAGTGGTGCATTGGTCAGCAGGTCCTACTCGCAACTGAAAGATCCCTGGTTCGATTCTCGGAATGATCAGACTGTTAGACAAAATTCGTTTCCCCCTTGTCCCTCTTCACCTACAGAGAGAGCGAGCGAGCGAGCGAGAGAGAGAGAGAGAGAGAGAGAGAGAGAGAGAGAGAGAGAGAGAGAGAGAGAGAGAGAGAATCCCGTTCGAGCCTGCACAAAACTTTATTGACTTTTTTTTACAAGCTTTTCTGGTGTCCAAGTATGTTTGAACTCTCACTTCATCCAATATTGTCTTATCCGGCACTTTTTTTTTCGTTATTTGAATTTGTTTGCTGTACTGAGGCGCTTTCTGAAAGTGCCAAGTGCTGGAGAAACTCTTACATATAAAAAAGGAAACAATGTCAGTTTGTCATTTCGTTCACGGTTTCCTCCTGTGGATTTGGACGTGCAACTGTAAGCTCCTCCTGACGTTGGCTGAATTGCTCCCTGCAAGTGCAAAGTGATGGAAAAACACTTAGATGTAAAAAAGAAAACAGTTTATTAATATATACAATCGTTCACAACTTCCTCGTATGAATGTAGACGTACAGCTGCAAGTTCCTCATGACCCTGACCTTGTTAAAGTCCGTCGGTGCTGTCTGGAAGTGCCAAGGCTAGAAAACTACTTATTTGTAGAGAAAACAATCTGCCACTTTGTCACTTTGCTCATAACTTTCTCACTTCGTCCACAACTTCCTTCTGTTGATTTCGATGTGTTGCTGTAAATTTTTGATGACCCAGGTCTCGCTTAAGTGCCAGTTTCGACCCATTTTGCCTGCCTGAAAGTGTCAGGCGCTGGAGAAACACTTATCTGTAGAGAAAACACGGTGTCACGTTACCCACAACTTCCTCATGTGGATTTAGACGTGGTGTTTTAAGTTCCGCATGACCTAGGTCTGGTTAAAGTGTCAGGTAGTGCTCTTTTTGCCCGTTTTAAGGTGTCAGGTGCTGGAGAAACACTTACTTGTTGAGAAAACAAGATTTCACTTTGTCACTTCGTCCACAAATTTCTCATGTGGATTTAGACGTGTTGTAAGTTCCTCATGACCCAGGTCTCGGTGACGTGCTAATTAGTGTCCTTTTTGCATGCTTGAAAGTGCTGCAGGTGTCGCCTAGTAAGAGAAGTGAGAGACTGGAAGGTGTGGCTTGGTGTGCGTGTGGTGGTGGTGGTGCTGCTGCTGCTGGGGTGTGGAGAGAGACCTACATCATTGACCTGTTTTCCGCCTCTTGTCGCTTCATCAGACCGTGTATTCACTGGCATTAGGAGGTTCCGTAGCACTTCATCTTAAGCGGATTTTTTTCACATTTTAGCTTCATAATTTGGTATTTCTATATCTAGTGATAGGAGATTTGAGGTGGATGGTTGCAATCGTCCCTGGGAGACATTACCATAGGAGTGTGTGTGTTTGTTTTTTTTTTTATGTGACCAACTCTGGTGGGATCAAAAGCCCGGTAGCTGGCTTTGCACAGCACTCCCAGCCAAGGGACTCAACCTCGTTTACACGAGTATGGACCGAGACTTGGGTGGCAACTGACCTGGGAGAAGAAACACTCTGATTTCAAACCCAAGGCCTTAGATAGGGTTGGTGGTGGTAAGGGCATACGGCCATTTAAAAAATTTTGACGAAGCAACTTGTAGGTGGTTAACTGGTAGTACTGGAGCCACATACCATCAACATGTGAAAAAAAAATTATTCTTCTTTCCTCCTTCCCTGTTCTCTCACAGTTCTCTATTCATTTCTTCTCTTCCTCCTCCATCTTCTTTTTCCTCCCTCCCTCTCACAATTTCTCACGTCCTCCTCCCCCTCCTCCTCCTTGTTCTCATTTCTCATTTCCTCATTTGATCAACTTTCTTTTTCCCTTTCAAGGAGATTTAGGCCATGACTTGTTTTGAGAGGAAGCAAAATTAGTGACTCTCTCTCTCTCTCTCTCTCTCTCTCTCTCTCTCTCTCTCTCTCTCTCTCTCTCTCTCCTAATTCAACTTCACCTAACCCAACCCAACCTAATCAGGTTTAAACTGATTTGATTTAACCCAATCTCACCTAACCTATCCATACTTGGTTTTACTGAGCCCCGCCTAACCTCAAATTACCTAATCACACCTTAATTAACCCAGCCTAATCTAACTTAACCTCACCTAACCCAGCCTAATTATATTTAACCTCACAATCTCACCAAACCTCCCCGTACCTAACCTAACCTAACCTGACGCAGCCTAACCATATCTAAACCGACCTAGTCTCACCCAGTCTCACTTAACCTATTGCTACCTAACCCAACAAACCCAGCCAAGCCTAAAATGACCCAGTCCTACCAAACCTAACCCATCCCAATCTAACCTAATATAACCCAGTCTAAATATACCTAAACAAACGTATTCTAATCCATTCCAACCTAATCCGTCTATACCTAATCGAACTGAACCCAACCCGACCTAAAATGATGTAATCCAATCAATCTCTGCCTAAAGTGACCTAACCTAGCTTTATATCGGCCATTCATTCTTTGAGATTTACGCGTGGCCTGTGAAAGTCTACGGATGTCACACTCAAAGTTTGGCCCCTCTCTGTGTACAAGTGGATTTGTATGTGTGTGTGTGTGTGTGTGCGCGCGCGCTGTCGCCTGGTAACGTGGTGGATGTTGCTGCTACTGCTTCTGGGACATACTGCACTAGATATGTGGGTTGGTGATGAGTGGCTGGGTACAGGAATAAGAGGTTCACTGGTGAATAGGCCACGGAGAATATACAGTACGTCTTGGTGGCAATATTTAAGTCATCCCATGAAGAGGAAATAGGTCCATCATGGCAACATTTAAATCCTCCCATAGGGGAAACAAAGCTCCATGAAGAATAAGAAAGGGCCCCTTAAGGGGAAAGTACGTCAATAGGGGAATAGGTATGTTCCCCATGAGCGATGTGTAGAGGTGAGGGAGGAGTATGTATGTCCTGCCCCTCCAAAGCAGTTAAATAGGTCCATGGGAAATAGATCTCTGCCACATAAGGGGCAGTAGATCTAGGAAGGAAAGATTAGTTGCTTTCATGTGGGGAAACAGCGCAGCGAAGGATACACAAGAGGCCCTCTCATAGGGGTCCAATGGCAGTGGGTAAATCCCAGTATGTGGCTAAAACAAACCCACTGGATATTAGCGTGTGTCACTTACCTGCCTTTTATTCGCACACTATTGGCATTCACTCTCGCCCTTTATTATTGTTCACCACTGTACCTTTTATTCTCTGGCTAGATAGATAAATAGATATTACCTCTCTTTCACTCCTCCTTCTCCTCCTCCTCCTCCTCCTTCTCCTCCGGCAGCCATGCCTGTCCGGGTGGTTAGGTTCGAATAAACACCTGGCGTGATTTTGCGTGTATGTTTACAAGGCTATACACTCACATAAGCATACATGCATACATACGTGTAATCATCATCGCTTCTGTTCTCCTTTACCTCCCACTCTCCTCTCCAATTCTCTCTTCGCTCTTGTTCTCTCTAGATCATTTCGTATAATTGCTCCATCTTCTTCAGACCTCTCGTCTCTTTTCTTTTGTACAATCTCCTATAAAAATTTCCACGTCGGCTTTTCTCTGTTGTGCGGTGTTCCTTCTCAGTTTTAATGTCGGTTTCAGCTGGAGGGTTTGGTGGGAGGGCGAGATTCTCCTTCTTTGCTATCCTTGTCTCATTCTTGTAGTTTAAGTACACTCTCCTAGGAACGGCTTAGCATGGATCAGTTGCCCTACTGCAGTTCTCTCTTCTTATTTCCTCTCCACTCCTCCTTCTCTCCCCTTCCCCCTGGACCGCCACCCCCCTACTCTGGACCGCAACTCCCTCCCCCCCTTCAGTACCAATAGACCGTCTCACTCGAATTGCGGTCTCACAGTGGCCAGACCAAACAGAGCGGCTGTCTGGGTCACCGAATTCAGCTCACTCTGGTTCCTACTCCCGTCCACATGGCAAACTGTTGTCAGTGTGTTTTCATGTGACAGAACTGGGCCACGGCTTTACCTTGAATACTACAGTAAGTCGTGGCTGCATGAAATTCGATGAGCCATAGTTGTCAGGAATGCGTCTCCTTGGTAACTAATCAAATAAACCCTCCAGTCTAACTACACGGCCATGAAATGAACTGAAGAGAGTTGAGATGGGATAGAATGAATCTCCTTGGTCACTAGTCAAATCAGCCCTCTAGTTTGACCATACTTGGCCATGAAGTGAGCTGAAAAAGGTTGGGATGAGAAAGGAATGAATCTCCTTGTTAACTAGTCAGATCAACCCTCCAGTCTATCCACACCTGGCCATGTAGTGAATGGAAAAGGGTTGAGTTTTTCTCTGCATACGGTACAGGGGTAACCAAAAGTTCAATGACGCTTTTCTGCTAGTTCTTGCAATGGAAGGCTTTATAAGAACTATATTTATGTGATGATATTATGAAGCAAACAAGAAGAAAATATGAGAAAGAAGAGTATCGTTTCAGAAGGATTGTCGGGGATTTTTGGCTCATGGCTGTTTGTTAATGTGGTTATTTCCTGGCCTTGATTTATCTAATAATAGAAATATTATATTCGGCTGAGAGTGAGTCATGGATTAAGCTTAGCATGTTCGTGAAAAATCTAAATAAATTCCCTTTGAGCTCAGACGACTCTATTCAGCTAAGGATGAGTCAGAGGAACCAGAATGTTGATACCGTTTATGTAAAAATAAAATTATTCTTTACAACCCTTCTGGCCGTCCTTGTGTTTGTTAAAGACACCGCGGAGTTGTTTGTGTGTGTGTGTGTGTGTGTGTGTGTGTGTGTGTGTGTGTGTGTGTGTGTGTGTGTGTCGTCGTGAGAGACAAGAGATAAAAACGACATGTGTGTGTGCGAGAAAAAATGCAAAAATCCCATATGAGGTGCAGAATCATAAAGGTCACCCCGTTGCAGATCAAACAGGAGAAAACACAAGTACAGAAGTACGAGATGCGGGAGATTCGGGACCCGTAGGTTAATGCCCTTGT
Source organism: Birgus latro (assembly GCA_018397915.1). Lineage (NCBI taxonomy): Eukaryota > Metazoa > Arthropoda > Malacostraca > Decapoda > Coenobitidae > Birgus > Birgus latro. The sequence goes on from JAGKTI010040005.1 coordinate 5,186, forward strand.
TGCAGTGTGGTGAGGGAGGGAAATTTGTGCGGCATGGTGTGAGAGAGTGACATGGTGTGGTGTGGTGTTGTGCTGCGTTGTGCTGTGTGGTGTAGTATGGTGTGGTATGGTGTAGTATAGCTTGGTGTGGTGCGGTATGGAATGATGTGGTATAGCGTGGTGTGGTGCCGTGTGCTGTGGTGTGGGGTGGTGTGATTTTGTGTGGTTCAGTGTGGTGTTATGTGGTGTGGTTTGGTGCAGTGCTGGGTGGTATGGGGTGGTGTGATTTTGTATGGTTTAGTGTGGTGCTATGTGGTGTGGTTTGGTGCGGTGCTGGGTGGTATGGCGTGGTGTGATTTTGTGTGGTGTGGTGTACTGTAGTTTGGTGTAGTGTGGTGGTCTGTGACTTCACCAGACACTAAAATTTTTGGGAATAAACCACCCCTCTAGTTCGGAAATCCCTAAAATAATAAAATACATCGGAAGGTGGCAAGAATAAACAAAGATTAATTTTTAGGGAAGAAAGGGCTGAGGCATTTTACACGAGAGGGCCTGCCTGAGATGTGTTAATGGGGTCATCAATCTTTCTAGGGGATTATGGGTAGGAAAATGAGAGAGGGAGAGAGAGAGAGAGAGAGAGAGAGAGAGAGAGAGAGAGAGTAGAGAGTGTCTGTGTTAGAGAGAGTGTACGTGTAAGTATATATGTACTGTAGGTAAGTATGTATGCCTCTGTGCCCACAGTGAACAAACAGCGAGGGTCAGCCATGCCTTACACCCAAACACAACCCCCTACCACTTACACGGTCCCCCTATCACCCCCGACCCCTCACAACCCACCCCCTATAACCCTTACCCCTATCCCTCACGCAACAAACCCCCCTCCCCTACCCCTCACATGGCCACCCCTATCATTTCCATTCCCTCTTACTCCCATCTCTCACACACACCCCATACCCCACTCCCCACACAACACACCTCAACTAACCCCACCCCCTACACCCTTCGTCCCTCACACAGCCCATCCCGCACCCTCCATCTCCGCACGACCCCTTCCCCAACCACCCTCACTCCTCACCCCTTCACACTGACCCCGTCCTGCCTTACTCAGGTGATTGACCCTGATACTTACACTTCCTCATACTTCACTTCCTCATACTTTACCTCTTTCACCATACCTCACACGAGTTTCCTTTTCTTTTAACTCAGTTTTACAGAACTTTAGACACGAGACTGAATGGTGAGTAAATGAGACCTTGGCTCATTTAAGTAGACAGACTTTTGGTTAGTTTCTCCTATCAGGATTTTTTGTACTTTCTGGACCCTACCTAACTCCATTGTTTAGGCAGGCAAATAGATCTGGATTATGATGATGATGATAATGATCATGATGATGATGACACACAGCTTACAGTATCCCCTTCGAAGTACTCCTGTCGTATACACCCACACACTTGCTCCAACTTTCCTGCCACTGATAGAAGCATTGATGGAACCCTTCTTTCTCGATGCTCTTCAGGACCCTCGTCGCTTCAGAGTGCATGTTTTTAGTCGTGTCAGTATGATGTCCCTTTATCACGAGATTCAGTGTAGAGAACGCAAGCAATGGCATGGTGCTAAGTCAGGGAAAGTATATGTGGAATCAGTAGATTTTTTTCCACAATAGTGTACAAAGGAGATCAAAGAATAGAAAACAGCAGCAGACTTAATAGACCTCTCGAAGCAGTTTGTTACAGAGATTATGATTATAAGAGCTACTTTTTTAAGTTTAAAAGGACAGTGAAGCAAGAAGTTTGGTTAATGATCTTTGCGTGACAGTGGTGGCAAAAATAATAGAAATAAATAGTTCTGGGAACAAAGGGGTTAATTTGAGAAGTCTGCAGGGAGTGTGTATTTCTTGAGGCCGAAAAAGCATCTCTGTCTGACTCTCCTGGCAATGGCGAGATTGAGACGTGACGAAGGTGTTGACTTGAGCGTTGTGCCGGGATATTCACCTCGCGCCGAACCGGTACCGGGTGTGTTTTCATCTGGCTTACCCTACCCTGCCTTGACCTGGGTTCGCATTTATTAAGATTTTTATGTAATTTTCAGCATAAGCTGGTATTCGTATGAGTTTAATATGAGATACTGTGTTGTGTTTCCTTATTTTCATTTGAATATTGACTCTGGCTTGGCTCTGAAGTGTTAGGTAAGTGTATGAGTAAAGGCAAAAGTATATATAAAGATTTCATATGCTATTTCATGTTTAGGAAAGTTTATATATACGAACCTTGGCCTGCCCTGCCTTGACCTGGTCTGGGTTCGTATTTATAGAAATATATGTATTTAAGTTCACTGAGAGGGTAAAGAGTCTGTTATAAGAAATAGTAGTGCACACACTAAACAAGGAATCTTGTACACAACTTGAAAACAAGAAAGGTAGTAAATATGGAACCTGCCTGCCCTCCCTTGCCATATCCTGCCGTGTTCTTCCCTCCCCTGCCTTGCCTTGCCTTGTCTAAAGTAGACTTGAGCACGGGAAGGTAGGGCATGACCCAGTCCTATCCTGCCCTACCTTCCCCTACTCGGGTCTACCTTCAGTACCCTACCTTTTCCTTGCCTACCTTACCATGCCATGCTGTGCCCTCCCCTAGTCTAGTTTACCTACATTACTCTACACTACCCTACCTTTACCTTCCTAACCCTGCATTGCCCCACCATGCTGCCCTGTCATGTTCTGTCCTGATCAGCCCTGCTTTCCCTTAATCTTTCCTGCCTTCACTACTCTACCACTCCCTGCCCTGCCTTGCCATGCCTTGCTCTGCTTCCCTTTCCTTGCCCTGCCGTACATTACCTATCCTTACTTTGCCTTGCCTATCATGCCACGTCCCACCTTCCCCTACGACACCCTACCATGACCTACCCTTCACCGCTACCTTGTCCTCCCTCGTGCTTTTATTTTGATAATTATTTTACGCCTGGTGTATTGCTGTTTTCGCGGCTCACGTAGAACACATCATTATCATCATCAGACAGAGAGAGAGAGAGTTAGTTTGTGTGTGTGTGTGTGTGTGTGTGTGTGTGTGTTTGTGTGAGTGTGTGTCAGTCTGTGTGCTCTTAAGTGCCCCCGTAGGAACTTTGTGGTGAGGGACAAACAGATCAGAGACGGGAGACAAACTTGGGAAGGGGGGAGGGGGGAAGGGCCAGAGGGTAGGGGCGAGGGAGAGAGGAGGCGGGGCAGGGAGGAAGGTAGGCCAGCGGATTACAGGGTTACATAGAGGGATTTACATGCAACAAAGAGAGTAGATGCTATAGAAGAGAAGTACTGGTTACTGGTCATGGAAGGGATTAGCATACTAGGCATAGATGATGATGATGATGATGATGATGATGATGATGTGTTTCCCTGTATTATCTTTCTTTAAGATGCAGTTGCAAATTTTAAACTATGCAAATTTTACGCCTAGGTCGCTTGCTTATGCAGTCAGCTCCGAATTACCGAGATACTCATTAGGAGTGAATAGTTACTTGTTCTGGTTTAAGTTTAAGTCGTTTATTCATATATTTCACATAAAATAACATGGTTCTGCGACAGGGGCGTATAATTTCCTCGAAACAATTCACATACAGGTCGCTTACTCATACAGCCCGCTCCGTTTAACCATGAATTTAATTGGGAATGCATGATTGCGATGTTTATATACATTTAAGTCGCTCACTCGTGTAATCCACTTAGAGTAACTGTAATTTCACTGGGGGTGCATTACTTCCTTGTTTGACTACGCTTAAGTTGGTTACTCACACAGTCCGATGCTGGAGAGGAACACCTGCATGTGGTGGCTCTGATATAACTGGGCGGCTCAACTGCCTGGTTATACAGACGCCTTTCAACTTCTTCCCTATAGCCCGGAAGAAGGATAGTGGACTGCAGAAATTGGACAGCTTACGCCTTCAGTCCACCGGGTTCACGTTTCTGATAAACCTGGCGCCACAAAAACAACAACAATCTGTGCAGTCCAAAAGGAGTTATCTAGATATCTCTGGGAGTCTGTGATATGTGATAAATCAATATCGTTATCCCCCCTCTTGATGTGGACAACTCTAGTATTTGACTCCACCTAACGCCAGACGATTTTATTCAGCTGGGAATGAGTCATAGGACCCAGAGAGAGTTAATGGAGGCGATAGATACAACAGATGTAAGTGAAGTGATTAATCTTTTGTGCTGTTATAAAGAGTTCCAGGCTATATTGACTTTGATATGGTATTTAACAACGTCTGTCTCTTGCTGTCTCACGCTTCACTGGAGAGAGGGAGAGCGAGCGAGTGAGCTAGAGACAGACAGACAGACACAGACAGACACAGACAGAGAGGTCAGGCCAGTTTGCTCATCGTTATTACACCTGTCTACATTTTCACCTTCTTTATCCACTCTCTTTCGGCCATTTTCTCCCCTCGGCGCCAAATTCGTCAAGGGAACCGAACCAAACCGTTACCTGGGCGAATTTGCTCAGCGTCGGGGGAATTGAATAGAGTTTATTTAGAGAAAACGGGAGGAGGGAAGAGGGGGAGGAAGGAGGAGTTGAAAGAGAGTGAAGGGGGAGGTAGGAGGGAAGTAGGGATGGTAGGAGAGAAAGAGGAGATCAAGGTAGGGAAGAAGGGGGAAGAGAGGGAGGGAAGGAAGAGCAGGGAAGGAAGGAACGGGGAGGGAGAGTGAGAAGGAAGGAACAGGGAGGAAGGGAGTGAGGGAAGGAAGGAAGGAACAGGAGGGAGAAAGCTGGGAGGAAGGGAGGGAGAGAAGGAAGGAAGGAACAGGAGGGAGGAAGCTGGGAGGGAGGGAGGAAGAGAACGAACAGGGAGGGAGAGGGAGAAAGAGCAACGAGGGAGGGAACCAGCCACCTCAGGAGTATATAAGGTTTGGGTTTGGAGGCAGAGGATCAGTTGTGTCCGTCTCTCCATCAGTCTCACCAACATGGCGGCAGCAGGCATTAAGTTCCTCGTTCTGACTATCAGCGTGAGTTTTATTTTTTCACCAGTCTTCGTATCACTCACTCATCTTTTTATTCTTACTGGACGGTTTCACTCAGCCTGGGATAGACTCTGGCAGCTGGAGGGGCTAGGTAAAGCTTTAATGAACGCCTTCAGTACGAAAGGCCATTAAAGAGTTGAATAAAAGCAAGGTATTATGAACTCAAAAGCACTGTCCATTATTAAGGCCTTCTTTCTCCACTACACAATGTTAGGCAGTCTCTCACTTCATGCCTCCGTCTCACTCTTGATGCATTTACTCGTCTCTCTCTCTCTCTCTCTCTCTCTCTCTCTCTCTCTCTCTCTCT
>JAGKTI010040007.1:0-10476 GCA_018397915.1 Birgus latro
ACTCGTGGCCTGCTCGGTGTTCGACCTGGTTACCTGGCGGCTTATGGCCTGCACTGTGTTGGGCCTCTTTCCCTGGTGGCTTATGGCCTGCACTGTGTTGGGCCGGGCATGACTCGTGGCTAACGCTGAGGAGGTGAGCTCTGGGACGGCTGTGGCCTGTTTCGATGAGCTTTTATCACTAGCAGCTGAGGGACGGACTATGGCCAATCCTGCCTCATGCCCGGTATGGCGTGTAGCCGGTACCGCGGTGCCGCTCTTGGGGGAACGCCTACAGGAGACGGGCCGACACGTGTCCAGGTCGGGGCCCTGTGGTGGGGAGACAGCTGGGGAACGGACAATGGCCAATTCTGCCCCGTACCCGGTACGAACTCTGTCAGTACCGCGGTGCTGTGTGGAGTTGTACTCCACCCTTTACCTGAAGAGCTGTGTTCCAGCTGGAGACAAGGTGCCGGCGACTGCTACCTTTCCGGGCCCTCATCTGAGCACAAGAGGGGCGCCGGGGAGTCGGACAGGTAGGTCGTTCCGGCTCCCAGCCGCGCTGCGCTGGCGGTAATCTCCCGGTGATCTGGGGGGGGGGGAGCTGGTGTCGTCTGCTCTGCTTGCTGGGTGGTTGGTGGCTCTAACCCCTAACTCCTGTATTTCATATATCATGTCGATTTTCCCTAGATTTTGACCAGTTTTTACTTTTCTTCCCTTTTTCCCTCTAGTTTCCCTAGACCTGGCAACACTGCCCCCACTTCACTCTTCAGCAAGTAGTTACTTCTAGCTGCATATAGTGGTTTTGGGACAATTCGCCGTCAAGTCAGTTCGCCGTCACAACAATAACAAGACAGTTCGCCGTCATTAATGAAGACAGCTATGGGTGACGCTAGAATATGATTCAAAGGCGACTACAGCGAGGAAGGAACAAGTTAATTATTGACTAAAGGTGCAACTAATAAATAATGTCCAAAGCCAATGCTATTGAACCTAGACTTTGATGAATCCCCCTGAAATATAGTTATTAAAGTACCGATTAATTAATAATAAGTATATTTATAGAATGTTGGGGAACCGTCCAGGTTGCGAACTGTCCTGACTGGGAATTGTCAATGTTTTGACGGGGAATTGTCTGACGGCGAATTGACGACGGTGAATTGTCTCGGAACCCATATAGTGCACCTTCCAGCCTATATCTTTACTCTGTTCTTTCTTATTTATTTCCTATTTTCTCAGAGCTGGCGCATCAGCAGTGCGTGACTTCCGTGGGCCATCTCCTTTGGGCAGGCTCAGGGTCCGGGAAGCCCACCAGGTGAGATAACCAATAAAGAAATGTTTAATATATGAACACATTAAAGTGGTTTTTGCCTTGCTTTGTTTATTTTCTTCCTCAAAGGTGGAAGAATCAAGGGACGTAACTATAGAAGCCGTAGTGTCCGATGTTTGTTTAGAACCAGCATGCCGTTGTCGTTCTATCTATCTATCTACTGCCAGACGCCACAATCGTTGTCGTTGTTATGGCTTTATATTATGTATTACCAAAAGTTATTTTGAACTTAGCGCCATTGTAAGGTGTTCGCTCAGAGAGATGTTTTGTCGACATATTGAAAATTGAAATACTTGTTGTTGTACGCATATCATTGTTTACATATCTACACGTGATGAATATGAAATGTAGCAATACATGATCTTTATATTAGATATTGAACAGTAAAAACCTCCTTGCGCCATCTTTTGTTTACCAGCTGTAACAGTGGAAGGCGGTGAAGTGCATGGTGTATAGAATGCTGGTATTGTGGCGTCTCCTACCCACCTAGCCACACTCTCTTGCCACATGTATTTACCAGCGTCCATTAGTCATTGGTAAAAGGTAAATAAATGATAATGTATTGTAAGGCAAGTCCGTATTTTAACGATGTTATTTACTGGTTAATTAGGTAAATATTTCAATATGTTACGATGATACCATAAGGAAAGTAGCTTTCACCAAGACAAAAGTAGAGAAAGCTACTACTTTGGATTTTATTTTAACTATATTGCATGTACATTTAGATGTGCGACTTTTGATGTATCACTGCTATCCTCAAATATGGCTTTTTAAAAATTACCGCTAAATAGTAATATAGGAGTTGGTCATTCCCCAGAGATGTAGAGTATTGTCACAGCCTTTATCCTAACTTAAGGTCAAGACTAATGCACTGAAAACTTAATGACAGGTTGATGGTGCATTTAATGGTAATCTTCCCAGAGACATGGGACTACCATAATTTGCATTTTATTTTTCTTGACCAGAGCCCTTCATGGAATTATTTAATATTTTCCAGGCCGTTTTCAAGTTTCAGTGTTTTTTTTTCTTTTGAAAGTGGCAACTTGCATTCTAAAAGCAGTCATTGCTTACCAGCCCCAGTGGCACCAAAGACAGATGCCATCATAGTGTATCGACAGATTGATACTATGAATGCAACTTTTGGCATGGTTATCTATAGCAGTGCAGATTTATCCATACCTGTCTAAATCCTCATAATAACCCAACCTAATTTATTCCTAACCTGACCTATTTTATGTAAACCTAACCATACTCATCATTATCTAATCTTACTCTTATATACTGTAATCGTCTTTTTGGTAAGCCTGTGGTTTAGTGAAGGGCACTAAAAGCAGCAGGAATACCCAGCAGATTCAGTTCCCTTTTTTCTCTGGTTGTTTCCTATGTTTTTCTAATCCTTTGTATGATGGTAAATGGTTGTTTACTAATTTTCTTTTCCAGTTGTTCAAGTGTAATGGCAGACTAAAAAAGAAATGCAAATCATCCATAATTTATTGTTAGAGCAGTCCCAGCTTAACCTTATGTATTTTTAAGGTAGCCTTACCTAACATACACTAATAACAAAACAATGTATCCTAACCTAACCAAATACTGTATAACCTAACATAACCAATCATACCTATCCTAACCCAGTCTGGCCTAATCTAACCAATGGTAACTTCAGGTAAACACGCTGAAATTGGGAACCAAATAAATTTTGGTACAGTTGCGTAGCTTTTATGAAGAGTTCGCCATTACGCTCAAGAAACAAGATGCATCAGGAAAAAACTTTGATGTAAACAACAGGGAAACAAAATCAGTACAAAGTAGTTGTTTATCACCATAAAAATAATAAGAAAAATATGATATACAACCTCTAACAATAAGAAGGGAACTAGTAATGTTTTTCTTCTGCTTTAAACTACACCATACATTTCCTGTGTTTTACATGGGTAATCTTTAACCTAGCGCGTCCTGCATATATTCCCCCCAACCCTTCTCTCAGCCGGGCATTCTGTGAAAATCGTCTGTTTTTAAACCTTGATATCTCAGCTAATACTTAACCAAAAATAAAAAGCTGTCATAATCCTCACCAATCCTTCGACTTCAAGCTAATTGCCTCAGATGGTCTGTGAAGTGCGTGCATTTAGAGTGAGTGGGGAAACGAGTTTTTTTTTTTTTTTTTTGTGCATGGCAGAGGTACGGTGACACAACTAAGGCTTAGACTAGCCCTCCACATTAATAACACTTCCAGAAGACCACAGTCCACCAAAAACACCATTTCTGTGTATATTTTCCAAAAGTGTGGTGTGTTTGCTGCTGCGAGTCTAATAACCACAGCAACAACCTTGAGGCAGGCTGCCTCTGGTACAGGCCCGTGTGCCTGCTTGCCTCACCACTGCCTTAAACACACACACACACACATGGAAATGTATGTTTGGCTTGCATTGTTGCTCGATTCTAGCACTGCTGTGCCACTAGAAGTCTGGGTATTACAACAACTGCTACAAATACTACTTCCACCCTTCACCTTTCCATTTGGTTCCTGCAATGACCATCTCAGCAGTTACTTAAACAAGGAATGAGGCTATGGCACACCTAATGTCTGACTTGGCTTATATTCCTGACTGGATAAAAGTAATCTTGTTGTTTTTAATGCATCAGAGACTCAGTTCTCACACCTGTCAACCCAACAGAATCTTCCACAGTAGTACCCACTAATGTTTAATAATATCCAGCTCATTCTTGCATCATCTTTAGACATTCTTGGGGTTTCATTTTCTCGGGATTTATCTTGGAAAGATCATACAACATCTCTTGTAAAGTCTGCTTCCAAGAGATTAGGTGTGCTAAGTCGACTCTGTACTTTCTTTACCTCTGCACAGTTGTTGACTTTATACACGGGTTCTGTTCCCCCCTAAGTAGAGTATAACTCTCATGTGTGGGGAGTCTCCCCACATACAGCTCTTATCAATAGGGTGGAGTCAAAAGCTTTTTGTCTGATTAACTCTCCTCTTCTTACTGGTTCCCTTCAACTTCTGTCTCTTCGCCGCACTGTTGCATCTTTATCTCATTTCTGTCGCAACTTCAATGGTCACTGCTACTCTGAACTGTCTGCTTGCATCCCTCCACCTCTATGATGGGCGCGTAGAACCCGTCTAGCAACAAACTCTCGTCCCTTTTCTGTCCAGCTCTCTAATGCAAGAGTTAACCGTTACGCCCAGTCCTTCATTTATGCGACAGGTCAACTCTTGAACTGGGCTCTGTCTGTATTTCCTACTTCCTATGATCTCCAGTCTTTTAAACGCAGTGTGTCCAAGCATCTGGAAATGAACAGATCTTGAATTTGGATCTCTTTTGTATTATTTTTTTTTCTTGGAAGGAACGGTTTGCTGGCTCCTGGCCTTTGGTTCCTTCTTCCTTGCATGGGAGGGAGGGGGAGTCTCACTACCATACAGTATTACATTCCTAACACATGATACAAAGATCCCTTAGCACGTAGGGTGAGCCCTTTCAGTGTGAAGAGAGGCAACAGGTTGAACTTCCTCCAGCCACTTCTCACCCTAGCGGCAGAGCTTGCTCCAGCCCCACATCCAGTTCATAACATGTCTCTCAAATAACAAAACTCTTCCACACACTTAAGCGACTCACAGCAAGTTCAGTCCTTTCATGCCAAACAGTTTCCACGTGCCCTCCCCGACACACCACACACAAACAGCCAGCATTATCTCGTAGTCTACCTCTAATACCATTACATCTCCTATGCACTCACTTATCACAAACACTGCACCAGATGGAATTACATCCTTTGCCCTTGTGGGCCACTCTCCCTGTTCTTTGACATTACTGCCACCAACCCTAGATATCATCACTTTTGTTTTATCTGCATATACTCTTAGGCCCTTGTGCCCGTACCGTCTCTCCACTTCCTGAATCTTTCTTCCACCTCCCTTTCATTATCTGCAGTTAACACCAAATCATCAGCATACAGCATCTCCCACAGGAGTCCAATTCTGAAGTCACTTGAGAGGGCTTCAAGTACCATGATAAGCAACAAGGGACTCAAAACTGACTCCAGATGCACACCAGCATTCACGGAAAACTCATCACTCAAATCTTCATTCATGTTTACTTGGGTGAAAGCACCCACATACATGGCTATAACCACTTTAACCAGCCACTCTTCCATCCCAGGCTTTCTCATTGCCCACTTCACCTCTCTAGGGACTCTGTCAAATTTTCTACTCTCAGTCCACCAAAACAAAGTATATTTCCCTTTTCTTTCCTATATACAGTATTTTTCCTGAAGCTGTCGAACAATTAATATGGCATCAATGGTCCCCCTGCCTGGCATAAACCCAAACTACTTCTCATCTGTATTCACTTTAATTATACCTTCTAGAACTTTCTCCATTACCTTCATTATCTTATCTAAAAGCTTTATACCACAATAATTTCCTTTTTCCAGGGCATCACCCTTCCTCTTGTAGACATTTACAATTACACTCTTCAGCCAATCATCTGGGACAACACACTTTTATATAATCATATTTATCAGGTCACTCCTACATCTCCTGAGGCCTTCAACATTTCATCAGTCAACCCAAACACATCTGCTGCCTTCCCCACCTGCATCCTGCCTATTGCCTCACTCACAGTAGCAGCGTCAGTCAAAGGCCAAGAGGCCAAACACTGGATCTGCTAGCTCCAAACCTTCTCTTTCCCAGTCAAACTCCTCATTCATCAACCAGCTATAATGCTCTCTCCATGCTTCTTTGATATCCCCACTTCACTACCCTTTCTTCATCCTTCACACACTGCTCTCCTATAATATCCTGATTCTCCCTCCTAACCTGATTTTCCACCATAAATATCATAATCTTCCTTTTCACACGACTTAGGTTATCAAGTAAAAGTCTCTGTGACTCAGACTTCTCCCTCTATACCTCTCTTCTAGCCCTACGCTTGGCAGCCAAGTAGTCCCCTTTGTTACCTCCCATCTTCCATTCCTGGAAAAGCCTTGTTTTCTCCTTAACTGCAGCTTCAACATCCTCATCCCACCACCAAGTACTTTATGTCTTGGTGGGCCTTTTGTTCCACTTTATGTTGGTGTTAAAACATGAAATATTCTCTGTTGAGTCACCTAGTTGATCACACTGTTTTGTATGATTTATGATGTACAAGAATCCATCCAAACTGATTCCAAGCTTGCCGAGGATGCCATCGACAATTACCATGATATCATGCCAATTTACTTTAATTTCCTCTGCAAACCTCTCATTAGGTATCGCGTGATACCCTTTAAAAGCACACACACACAAAAGTCACACAGGACATGAATACAGTCACAAGATGGCGAGAGGGTGGGTTCAAGTGGAGAAGAAATGCTCAGTGGACCATGACAGCACAATGCGCAGACACGTCATAAGAATACAGTAATCCCTTTAAAACCCGGATGCTTATGTCCTGGACACCCCAAGTCCCGGACATTTTGGGCTTGGATCCAAAAATGGCCAAAAAATGTCAAAATGCAAAAAAAAAAGCTGATACGTCCCTACTCTAAATTTGCCACATAGTGACAAACAGCTGCGTTTTGGCACGTAGTTCCAGCGATGTCTGCTGGAGTGCCCCTGTATCCTCCCCATTTCCTGCCTACCTACCGTCGTGACTGCTTGCTTGTCGCCATGGCTGCTCATGTGTTCGCTCTGACAGTGAGTAAACTGCAGTACCTTGCCACTAGACCACATGGGAATTTAGTGTTGTGCAGTGTTAAGAAATTAGAATTCAGAGTGCAAAGGATTTAGTGAGGAGTACAACACTGGGGTGTTGCAACTGGCATGGCACAAGTTAGAAAGAATGTGCATTGTTAAACAATTATAATTCACAGTGCAAAGGATTAAGTGCAGCGCAACACTGAATTACTGTACGTGCTTCAGGTGCACCTTCACCACTGTCAGAGCCATAGAGGAGGCGGGTTAATCTTCGTGATGGCCAGAGATGTGTCGTAAGTACCAAGTACACTGCTAAATATTTTCCTTACTCACTTCTAATATCTCATTCTCTGGTTCCTTTTCATTTATTTTATGGTTTCTGTCCCTTATTTGTGTGAATAGGGTCTTAGATAGATGGTGTGCATGTCTGGTAAGGAGTGTTTAGGTGGTTGGGGTCTGTAAGTACCTGTCCAGGGGCATTTTTCCAAGTCCTGGACAAGTCCAAGTTCCGGACGTCACTTGGGCTCTATTACGTTGAACCTTGGAGGGATTACTGTACATCGTTCCTTGACGGTCTGTGTTATATGCATTTTTTCTGTGTAGTAAGATTTTGAAACATAAACAGGTGCCTCCTACCGTGTTATATGCGACTTTTTCCGTGTGGTAACATTTTGGAATGCAAACGGGAGCCTCCTGCATTCTATGATTTCCGTGTTCTAGGATCATGCATTGTAGGAGGGATAGCTGTACTTGTAACTTTGGTTGATGTTTAGAAACTATTAACTTGATGTATTGCTGTTTATTAATTAAAATGTTTGTTGCAGATGTCTGTGGACGGGCAAGTGGAGGGGGGGCAGCAGGTCATATCTGAGGCGCAGCAGACTCTAAATAACTTTTGGCCAAAAGTTACTGAAGACATCCGACAGTTGACACAAGTAAAACAAACTCATTTCACATCCCTGAAGCTTGTAACATACTGAAGGATAGTGCAAAAGAAAGGCATAAGCACAATCTCTGTTGCATTGAAAGCAATTTTTTGTTTGTTTTGAAGAGAGGAAACATGTTTTTCTTCCACACCTTTGTTTTTTGTAGTGCTTCATACTTCTTTCATCACCTTCATCGTTCTTTTTCTGTGTCTGTCTTCCCCTCTTCATCTTTCCAGTCACTTTTTATTAATCTTCTTTCCATTTCAGGTGGCTTAAGTCTGATGGTTTCCTGTAAGCCAGGAAACCATTTACAGTGCTGGGTGGTAACCATATAACCAACACATACATGTTCCATTCGTGTCAGCAAGTGGGTTGGTGGAGGGTTAGTGCCCCTCCCTATAAAACAATTAACCCAAAGACAAACGGCCACCCCTTACGGGATTATTTTGTTTGGCTATAGTTGTAAAACAATTAACTCAAAGACAAACGGCCACCCCTTACGGGATTATTTTGTTTGGCTATAGATGTAAAACAATTAACTCAGAGACAAACGGCCACCCCTTACGGGATTGTGGCATCTGGCAATAGATAGATAGACAGATGGGGGTGGGGGGAATCAAGATCTTTTCCCCATATTAGCCACATTATTATGGGTCTTATGGTACTCCTGAGGGGAATGGGAATGCTGGTGATAGGGAGAGCTGGAGCTCCTGTTTCACTAACTGCCTAACCATCCCCCTTTGCTGACCTTTTCAGTATGACAGTAACATGGAGAGTAGACCAGCATACTCTCCCAAACATTTTCTCTAACTATCTTATGCACTACACCACATGCACTTTACATATTACACAACGTATCCCACTACGTTACAGGGGTTGACGCCAGCAAGGGCGTGTGGCCAGAAAACTTTGCCCCCGCTACCTAGTGGCGGACTTTTGGGGGGAGGCACTCAATGGAGAGGGGCCCGAACCCTGGAATTGAGGAAGATCCCCTCTTATGTAGTGTTGCAAGTAAGAGTCCACTCTTTGCATTGAAGGAAAGTTCTGTTACCATTCCAGGAAGCCATAATCATGTGCATGGTTTGGAGAAATCCATCTGGTCGGATTGTAATGCTAATGATATAACTGGTAATGATGGCTCAGTACCTGTCTCCTTAGATGATACTGGTGCACATGAAGGGAATGAAGAAAATACTCATGCAACTAAGGACCTTGAAGTAGCGCCCCAGGAGGCTGCCCTATCAGTGGGTGTATAATGGCGGGGCAGTTGCAGTGCCAAGGCACATTGGAGGGTGTCCATGCAGCTGTTCTGGCGGGGTGCCCCGAGGCCTCTACCACAGCCACCGGTAAGCTGGTGGGCTAGGGGTCCCAGATCCATTGCCTGGACCTGGGACTGAGCAGTGGGTGGGGCCTGTGGAATGTTTACCCCCCCTTTATCTCTACTGACTATGACTTACAAGTATAAGCATCAAAGCAAGCCTGAGGACAGTAAATCACCCAGGGGGTTTAGAGTGGGTTCGTGGAATGTGGGAAGTTTGAGGGGAAGAGCAGAGGAAGTCGTTGAGGCATTAAGTAGGAGGTGGGTGGATGTGGCTTGTTTGCAGGAAGTCCGGTACAGAGTTGGATCAGCCAGGAAGATTGTTGGGAAGGATTGCTACTATAAGTTGTTTTTGACAGGGGGGACTGACGGATATTGGGGTGTGGGTGTGTTGGTTGCGGAGAAATGGGTGGAATATGCCATGAGAGTAAGAGATAGGATATTGGTAGTAATCCCTCCACTATCCGACGTAATAGAGCCAAAGGCAAGTCCGGGCAGTGGTCTTGTCCGAATATTGGGCCCTGAAGCTCCAGCACCGGTCATTCATGACCCTAACCTAACCTAACCTAAATCAGAAAACTACCTTCCTACCTTCCTACCTCCCTACCGGACATGTATAGCACTTATTTAGGTCCCTTTTCACATAAATAATGCACACAAAGCATGAATTGAATTTTAACCAAAAAATGATGATTTAGAGGTGAGTAAGGCATAGGTGCTCAGAACTTGCCACCGTAGTATAAGTAAGTATTGGACATGGAAATCATCTTTTCTCACATTTTATGCACTAAATTATTGGATACAAAGCATCAAATACAGTAAATGATGTAAATTGTTACCAGAAAAATGGTTAGGTTGGGGTAGGTTATGACCGGACATGAAATTCACTGGCATTCACCTTTTTCACAGCTAGTGCACTAAAATAATGAACACAAAGCATGATTTCATTTAAATTTTACCCAAAAAGAATGAATTTGAGGTAAGTTAGACTCAGCTGTTCACTGAGTTGGCAGCTTTGTTTAGGTACAGGACATGAAAATCAATGGCATTCACCTTTTTCACAGCTGGTGCACTTCAATACTAGTGGTAACCATGCATGAACAAATTAAATTAAAAGCAGGAAATTATGATTAACATTTATGGTAATTTTCTTACCACTTTACAGCATGCTGAAAACAGGGTAGACATAAAAATCATTATGGTAATCATCTTTCACACAAATCAATGGCATTCACC